>PVIH01004763.1:124464-134857 GCA_004025045.1 Sigmodon hispidus | reverse complement strand
GGGGGGAAGGAAATGCAAAAGTCACAACACAGACCCACTGACAGTACATGGTGGTGCGATAAGGGCATGCCCATAGCTGCTAAGAGAGAAGGGAGAAAATATTCCGTGACATAAAGGTGACATGAGAGACGCTTCTGTAGAAGCCTCAGGAGGATGAAAGTCCCAGTGACACACCAGACAAAGGTGCTTGAGAAAGAAATCTTGGATGTATTAGTACAAGTACCTGAATTTGATTTGACACACAAGCAGGCAGGAGGAGAAGGTGGTCTTCATAATAATCCTAGTGATCCTAGAACCATGACCTAACTGGACAGCTGGTCTGGAGCCAAAGTCAGAATTCAGAAATCAGCCTTAGAATCTGAATTTAAATGTCATGGAAGAAGATGCTGACAAGCTAGAAGCCTGAAGAAATAAAAAAAAAAAAAAAAACCTGGCCCATAAAGTTAACATAAATCTGTGTGCATAGTATGTAAGAAGGGCTTGGATGGTGATATGATACTAATATATTAAACAAACAATGTAGCACTCTTGGGCCAGGCAGCCCAAAGTAAGAGCAGCAGAGCCATGGCTAAGATCAAGGAGGCAAGATGCTGCTAAAACAGCTGGACAACCTGAAGGTAAGCACTTCACACTAAGATGAAAGTCAGTGCTGCCCCAAATCCACCATGAACATCATCGTTAGCCAGATTCAAAAGGAAAACTTCAGGAAATTCTACAAGGTACAAGCCTCTGGACCTGCTACCCAGGACTAGAGCCATGTGCCAACAGCCCTAAGTACAAAGAGAAGCCTGAGACAAAGAGGAGCAGAGAAGGGAAGGCTGTGTGCAGTCAAGGCCTGAGGTGGTCACAGCAATAAACCACAGGACTGGCTGGAAACAAACAAACACCGAAGAATGGGACTACATCAAGGAGAGAAACTTGGAAAGATCTAAGAAAAATGTTCTCAGTGTACACTTTATACCCTGCCCATCTGCCTCCTGCTCCCAAGATAGAAAGGAAAGCAAACACTTCTTTGTTTATCCCTTCTCGGCCACTGTGACAGTTAATCTTTATTGTCAATTTGACTGGATTTGAAGTCACTCAGGAAACAGCTCTGGGTAGAAGGAAGACTCACTCTGAATATGGGCAGCACAATCCCATAATCTGGGGTCTAGATAAACTGGGAGGTGGGGGAGATCAACTGACGATGACGACAACACACACAACAAGGGGGGGTGATGCCAACATGCATTATTATTTTGCAGGCATTAGGTGCCCACAACATGCACCAGCCACCATTTACTCTGCCATGCCATCCCCACCATGACAGAGAAAAGTAATTAATACAGCCACACTCTATTCTCTAGAGTAGTCAGTCACAGTGAACATTTGTTTAAAAGCAAACAGGTAAACCTCCACTACTTAATCCTTTTTCCTTCTTCAAACCTTCAATGGTTTCCCAGCACAGGCTTCCTTCCCTGTATGGCCCATGAAGGCCCCATGTCATAGTGGTCTGCCAGCTTACTTTATATCTCTGCCCTCATTCACCTTATTCTAACCCTCTACCACTCTATTTTCAATTTCTCAAAACTACATATCTATAGTATTTCTTGCCTCCAAGCCTGCACACTTGTGACCCTTTTCCTGGCTGAAATATTCTATCGGTCTTTCGTTCACCTTCTCTCACTGTGAGCAGGGGCTCACTGTGCTGGCTGGAAGAATACACTCCGTGGTGTTCTCCTTGGCATCACTCTCTCCAGTTTCAGTACTGCATTTCTGAAAGCCTGCTAGATCTCTATTGCTCAAACATGGCACACTAAGTACAGTAAAAATCAAACCTTTCAACTTGTCCAAACCAGTTCCTCTAGACATTCTAAAAGCAATCTGATCTACACTGTAGACTTCAGAACAATTAATTTCTCATTCATTGGCTCATTTGTCCAAAATCTCAATCACCTTTAAAACTAAATTCAAGTATCACTTCATTCCTGAATGCATTCAACAGATCACTTACTCATTCAACAAAAACAGACAGCCTCTTAAGAGGGGAAGCACTGTGGTAGAGGAAAAGAAGACAGTCGAATCATCTCGCAAATATTTAATTAGAGAATAAAACATACTGTGATGCACTAGATACGAGGAAAAAGAAAACCTGGTAAAGCATTCAGAAGATAGCTCTGATGACGCCTGAATGAGAAATAACTCACCAGAGGAGGTGTGGATGGAGGCAGTATACCAGGCAGCCACAGCCAAGTTCAGGAAGCAGCAGGAGGTCAGGTGTGGATGTCTTAAAGCACCAACCATGATACCGTAAATATTAAATGTATCTAGACCTGTCTCCGACCCCCATTCTCATGTTTCTGGTAGTTACCTAAGAGGACACAGTGTTTCTTACAAACTAACACCCCTCAGGAGACATTGAGTCACAAGTCTGCTACCTAGGAGCCCAAGCTTGTAAATTCCCCTAGGTGACTCAGATATGCTGCCAAATTCATAAATCATATGCCTATCTATCCATTCAACGACTGTACACTGATTATTCACCCATGAAAAATCTTTAAGGTTAATATGGTAGATTGTCTCAAAATTTGCAACAATAACCTCAACCACAGAACATAACCTTTTTCAGAATAACTTCCAATATTCTACACTCCAAGAAGTCTACAAACTAGCCTGACTGTGGGGTAGATTTGGCCAAAACAATAGGGCAAAGTGGTCAGTTTGAAAATTCTGAACCTGCTGTAGTGGGATTACGTTATTACATTGTAAGTAATTGTCCCGCCTACTAGTTTAATAAAAACACTGATTGACTGAAGGCAGACAGGAAGTGTGGGTAGAGCTACCTACCAGACTGGGAAAATTCTGGGTACAGGAAGAACAGGCACAGATGCCACAGAGTCCTTGAAGCTGCCAGGAGACACAAAGGAAATGCTGCTGAGAAAAAAGGTATAGAGCCACATGGCCGAACAGGATAAGAAAGATGGGTTAGGGGCTGGAGAGATGGCTCAGAGGTTAAGAACACTGACTGGTCTTCCAGAGGTCCTGAGTTCAATTCCCAGCAACCACATGGTGGCTCACAACCATCTATCATGAAATCTGGTGCCCTCTTCTGGCACACAGACCTATTCTGGAGGCAGAATGTTGCATACATAATAAATAAATCATTAAAAAAAGAAAGATAGGTTTATTTAGGACTAAAGAGCTAGCAAGTTATATGCCTGGGCCCTAGGCCAATCAGTGTAAAAAATAATACAAGTGTCTATGTATGATTATTTGGGCATAAGCAGCAGTGGGGCTGCAAATGGGACTGCTGGACTGTTGGTCAAACCAGAGTCTGGGCCAGAAACCCAATACAATACCCTGCAGCTTTCATTAAGGCCTAAGAGCTGATATTACTCAGTGATGAGAGAGACCAAGAAAGAGACTTCTGTGGAGGAGCACCAAGAAGTCCCAACCAAGGACTAGTAATAAGACCTGAACATGTGAATAAAGCCCAATGGATCCTCTCACGCCAGCATCATATGCACAGAGCATAAGCAACAACATAGTCAGCTGCTACTAAATGCTTTGGGGTAATTGTTTACAGAATAGTAGATAAATGAGACACTACAAAATTCAAAAGTCTCTGTAGCAATCATTCCAGTGTTTCCCAATTTTGATCTTGAACAAACAAATACCAACAAAAAAAAAACCTCTTTCTCATATCAAAATAACTCCCTCCTTTAATTTAAAATTATTTTCTCTTAAATCTCTGAAGTTCATTAAGAACAAAACTCCCTTAGCAACTACACTCAACTTACAGATGGGAATCAAGCTATCCTTTAGCTGTGCTTCTCTGGTTTAACAATTTTTAATTAATTGGACCTATTTTTCAACCCTTTATTCATCTCTTTAAGTATGAAAGAACCAAAATTGAATGTCATTAGTACCTAACAGACATTATTTCCTAATCCCAATGGATTTTTTCTATAATTTAATTTCACAGTCCAAGTATGAGAGCACCCCAAAACGTAACCATCCACTAGGACGTCTAGGAGACTCTTCTGTTCTTCACATGGTTCACTTCACTCCATGCTCTCTCTTCACCTGCTACGACATCACAAAAGAAAGCTTCAGCAAACTTGGAGTCACACACAACAGACAGCCTGATGCACTGTAGCTCAGTGGAATAGGGCATTTGCAAACTAGCACAAGAGAGGTACTGGGCCCAATCCTCCCCCAGTGCACGGGGACAAGAATATAGACTCACAGGCTATAAAGTTGGAGTGAGGAAGTCTCTAACCATAACAGGGCTCTTTCCATAGTACAGAAGGCCAGATCCTGTTACTTCTCCTTCTACCTTGATCAGAAAGTGACTTGTAAAGAAATGATCCTTAGCCGTTGCCTTCTGAGCAAAGGCACCATTCATATAGAACTGGACAGGGTTTATTTAATTACAAAAAGACCAGCTAATTGCTTAATGCTATAAAAGCCCCTCTCCCTGATTTATGTGACTAAAATGCTTCTATATCAGTACTAGCTTTACAGCCCTTGGCTGGGGGGGGGGGGAGCAATAAGGCCAACCAGATATAGGGTTACTATATACATCAAACAAAATGAAATACACTATAAAAAATGTTCGGCAATGGGGCTGGAGAAACAATCAGTGGTTAAACTGGCTCTGCTGCCCTGGCAGTGGACCTGGGTTTGGTTCCTAGCGCTCACATCAGGCAGCTCACAGCTGCCATTAACTCCAATTCCATGATCTGATGCTCTCTTCTGGCCTGAGGGCACTAGGCAAGAATGTGGTACATACAAACACACAGGCAGTCAAACACACACAAAAGATAAACACTAGACAACGTGGTGTGCCAAGATTTCAGTGAGTCCTTTCATCTTCAAATAAACTCAAAGAGACCATGTAGACTCCAGTAAAATAAACAAGCAGCCATGCA
The DNA here is from genome assembly GCA_004025045.1 of Sigmodon hispidus. Taxonomy (NCBI): domain Eukaryota; kingdom Metazoa; phylum Chordata; class Mammalia; order Rodentia; family Cricetidae; genus Sigmodon; species Sigmodon hispidus. The sequence goes on along the minus strand of PVIH01004763.1, from coordinate 129,944 downwards.
TGAGTCTGAGTCATCCAACAGGAACCCAAGCATTCATCTAACCAGAGAGCATATGAATCCTCTAACAGTTAAAAGAATAATAAAGACATTTAGAACAATGGTTTGACCCTAGGGATCCATTTCAGCCACTCTGCCTGATGTACCAGGCTCCAGACTAAAGACCAAATTCAGTCAAGGAACAAGATTAATAGAGAATGAGAGAACGAGAAGGAGAAAATAAAGGGGGGGGGGGCAAGAAGGAGAGGAGAGAGAAGACAGAGTTATGTAAGCCTAAATAAGGAAGAATAATCAAACTCAGATCAGAGACTTCACAGATGAACAAATCTTCTGGAGATGAGACTTTGCTAGTTAGGGAAATGGCTGCTATTAAGAAAACAATCAATCCCTAATGCAGTGTTCCTCAACCTTCCTAATGCTGCAACCCTTTACTACAGTTCCTCATGCTGTGGTAACCCTCAACCATAGAACTATTCTCATTGCAACTTCATAACTGTAATTTTGTTTCTGTTACGAATCGTAATGTAAATACTTGTGCTTTCTGATGGTCTAAGGCAAACCCTGTAAGAGGGACATTCAATCTCAGGGGTAACATAGCCTAAAGGGATATGTCATAGCTAGGGAATGGGAAAATGAACAATTCAGTGAGGGTAGCTGAGTGAGACAGACAGGCTGGTTATCAGTAGCCATAGGACACCATCAAGTCTGGAGCCTTTTACAAATCACAGTAAGCAGCAATGTTTTGTTTGGTTGGTTTTTTTTCTTTTTCCTTTTTCTGAGACAGGGTCTCTCTGTGTAGCTCAAGCTGTCCTGGAACTCACTCTGTAGACCAGGCTGGCCTCACTCAAACTCATAGAGACCTGCCTGCCTCTGCCTCCCAAGTGCTGGGATTAAAGCCTAAGCCACTACTATCCCCAGTCACAATGAATCTAAAAACCCAAGAACTGCAAGAGGAGATCTGGCCTTAAAGAAGATGACATGGAGAAGATTGAGTACATGGAAACTGCCCTTGAGTGGCAGAATTCCAGCAGAGAAGTTCTGAACAAGACTTGCACCAGATTCCTGCGGGCAAAGCCAGTCAGTCTTTGATATGTGAAATCTTGGGAAAGGTAGCCTCTGTATTTGAAGAAGGGGGGCCCTGTCTGAAAGCATTCGCAAACTGTAAGCCAACAGATGCTTAAAGAAAACAAACTACAGTTTAAAAAACAAATGTCCAAGGGCTGGAGAGAAAGCTCAGCAGTTAAGAGCACTTCTAGGGGGCCATGGTTCTATTCCAAGTACCCATACAGCGACTCATAATCACCTGTAACTGCAGTTCCAAGGAATCTGATGCCCTCTTCAGGCCACCGCAGGCACCAGGCATGCACATGATGTACATCATGCATGTAAGCAAAACAGCCATACACAAAAAATAAAAATTAAGAGGGAAACTTGCCTCCATCCTTTCCCCCATACCACACAAGGTTCACTATGTAGCTTTGACTGTCCTGGAATTCATTCTAGACCAGGCTGGCCTTGAACTCACAGAGATCCACCTGCCTCTGCCTCCCAAGTGCTGGGATTAAAGGTATGTGCCACTATGTTCTGCTGTGGATTTTTTTTTAATGTTCACTCATCATTTGTAATTTAAAGTAATGACTGAGGATGAAGAAAAGCCATGTGAGCAGTACTCCAATACAGTCACCAGGACTTAGTAACCACAGGTCTACCACACTTGGAGGATGGGATCATAAAAATAAATGGAAAGGGAGATTGAGTGGGTATAATCAACAAAGTTCAAACACAGCAATGTACATAGATAGCACATAAGACAGCAGGTAAGAAAGATGAGTTCAGCCGTGTGCATGTCGAGTTTAAGAGGCTTTTGATAGCCAGGGCCTTAGCTGTGTCTCACATACACAAAGGACAGTTCATTGAGGTTTGTCCAATGGCCAATAAGGCTCAGGCCTGAAAAACACTGATAGGCTAGTAAGATATGATGAGGACAGCTGAATTTATGAGTGTATTTGCGGGTCTCAGAGGGATAGGAAGATGGCAAAGCCTTGAACACCTCAACATTTATGAGACAGTGAAAAGAGAATGGGAAAAACGATGGAGGGCGCTGGGAAAGGGAAACGGAAAACTGCTGGGAGAACGGTTCAACAGTGTAACTGCCAGGCAGAGATGGGAGACAGAGAGCGAAGAGGGGGTGCGCAAGCAGGGTGTGGGGGCAGCAATAAGTAGGGGCTCCCCGCTGGACTTCAGGGGAGCATGAGCAGGCTGCCACAGGAGAAACGGCGAAGACAAAAGGAGGGTCAGTGTAGGCTTCTCCACACTCCGCCTTTCTGAAAAGCAAGTAGCAGAGACACACGGAACAAGGCAAATGAGATTCTCACATGCACACTCTATGGCTGGGATAAACGGCGCTCTTTGATGGCGCCTCACCAGGCCTCGGAAGGGAAGCAGTGATTCTGAGGAAGGGGCTTCCAGACTAAATCAGCTGACCAAGGTGTTTCAGAAGGCAAGAGAATGTGGAGACAGGTGACAGGTCACTCCAGCTAAACAGATTAAAAGCCTCGAGACAAAACAAACAAACAAAAAACAGGAGAGATGAGCAGGGATCTAAACAAAACCAGTTCTTCATAGCTCCTCAGAGAAAGGATGGTGGGCACAAGGCCACTGGTTACCAGTGCCCTCGTTCAGTAGCCGCTTACTAGGAAGGGAAGCAAATGTCTGCCTTATTTTCACCATGATTTGATCAAACTGTTTTTCCTAAGACACAAAAAAAATAGAAAAAGAGAAACAAAATATGAATAAAGCTGCATATCTTTTATACAGTCACTGGTCTGCTCAGGTCTAGAACACCCAGATCCCCAAAGAAAGGAAACTGGCCCCTTTAAGGAGCACATGAAAGAATGGAAGAGCTGGCTGTAGACTCCCAAATTGAGAAGCCCTGTTTCCTTCTGAACTCTAAGGGTTTTCCCCTTCCTATCCCAGCTTAGTCTGCCTTTAGGAAACTAAAGGAAACTTCGGAGTTACCTGCTTTTGACTGTCTCAAAACACTGCCTGAAGTAGCTGCTGCTGAGGTCGCTGGAGCCATGTTCTGATGAGATCATCTCAGGGGCCAACAGCAGCTGCTTTCAGGCAGTGAATGGTGCCGCCTGGGGACAGATCTTTGGTAATCAACATTGCAACAGAGCTTAGGCTTTACCCAGGACAGTGCTGACTCATGCCAGCAAAACTCCTATTTCCCAAACAACCCATCCCGCACCAGCAGCAATCCACTGCAGCCTAACAAAGAGGCACCCCACTGATTGTCTTCAATCAAGGGCGATTTACCTGGGGGGGGAGGGGGAGAGAGTAAAGTCCATTTCCCCCACTGCAGGAGCCCTTACCTGGAAAGCCCTGGTGGCCAGTTTCTGAAATTTCATCTCAGAACAGCCTGAGGCTTTCCACAGCCAGGTGCTACAGGCAGCAGGATCACAACTCTGAAGATTTATTTTCCCAGGAGGGTGATAGAAAAGTTGCTTTGCCATTAATAAAGGGCCAGAGCACGGGTAGAACTACCGGGGTCACTAAAAGCTAGTGGAATCCTAGCAGTGAATTATTATCAGTTCTAATCTTTTCCCACTCAGCTTCCTCTGACCTACTTCCTTAAACAACTAGACTTCTCTCATTAAAACAAAAGTAACAGGATTCTTCTTTCCCAGTTGCCACACTCCATGCTAAAGCTGAGTATCTATTGTGCTATCTTTGGATGCCTAAGAAACATAGGAGGCGGTCTTAACATTTGCCCTTAGAAAGCAAAGTCCCTAAATGTATTATCAATTCTTTCTTATTAGCCCGTTTATTTAAAAGTCAATTTGCAAATGATGGCTCATCAAGAGCTAGTCATTATTATTGAATTAGCCCTGACAGCCTGGAATTGGCTTTGGTGTTATACAAAGAAAACAAAGATCAAGTCTTGGCTGTCTAGGTGCTTTATGTGTGTGGGTGTTTGCCTGCATGTATGTATATGCACCACACTTACACATGATGCCTTAGGAGGTTAGGAGACGCCATCAGAGCCTTTGGAACTGAAGTTACAAATGGCTGTGAGCTGCCATGTAGGTGCTAGGAACTGAACCTTCTAGAAAAGGAACCAGAGCTCTTAACCCCTGAGCTATCTCTCCAGCCTCTGACGCTTTAATTTGACAAGAGAAAAATTGGTGAGATCCTTCTGTTCTCTGGTGAAACATGTGAGCGTTCGCTCAAATCCACCAGTTATTTCTCAGCAAGGGCATTGAGGAGGCCACACCCTTCTCCATCCTTCAAGGTAGCTTTCTGATGGCATAAACTCTGGATGGAGCTGCCAACATAAACTGCCTGTCAGTAAATGCTAGGGTAATTAAAGTATACAGGCAAACCTGGCAGTGGTGGCGCATGACTTTAATCCCAGCACTCTGAAGGCAGAAGCAGGTGGATCTCTGTGAGTTCGAGGCCAGCCTGGTCTACAGAGTGAGTTTCAGGTCATCCAGAGCTACATAGAGAGATCGTGTCTCAAAACAAAAGAACAACAAAAACTAAAACAAAGAGAGAGTACATGTAGGCAGAATTTGGGTTTAAAACCATACTACTTCTTTCCCTTCCAATGAACTCACCCAATTCTTCATAACTACACAGTTCCAGAAGTGCAGCCAGTGTGGAGGAAGCTATTATAAACGGCCCTGTCTTCTTTCCTGTCAGTGTTTCCAACTCAGAAGATGGAGGTATTTAAGGACATGCTTCCCTGCAATGTGTGTTAATTCGTCCTTTTCACATCTCTGGAGCAGCTGACAACCATTATCTCATGAACCATACTCCAGAAAATCCTGCTGTAGTTGATGATAAGCTACATGGTCTAATATAAAACAACACTTGAGGTCCATACACAGCCTTCTTTGGAAAAGCTGCCATGGTGTTACAAAAGCTATTGGCTCCTTCTACACTGGTAAACTTTTAGGGTGAGAGAAATCTAGGCAGTGCAGAGCTCTAAGAGTTGATGTGAACCACACCAAGAACTGCCCAGGACCAAAAACATCTCAACTCCTCAACTGGCTAAAATACTGTCCAGCTATGCAGGGCTATCATTCCTGTCTCTGAGATTCTGATAGCCACACTCTAATCCTAGTACCTAGTACGTAATTTTTAGACTGGAAAAAGTTAAAAGCTCATAAGAGTTACTAAATTTGAAAAAAATGGCTTTGGGCACTTGAGGTTTTATGAGATTATGTAAAAAATTATGAGACCACGTAGGAACAAGAAAACAGCATTTGTTTTGCCATTAAATTCTTTCAATCTGGGGGCTGGAGAGATGGCTCAGCGGTTAAGAACACTGACTGTACTTCCAGAGGACCTGAGTTCAATTCCCAGCAACCACATGGCAGCTCACAACTGTCTGTAGTTCCAGTTCCCAGTTCCAGGCAAATACCAAGGCAAATAAATATAAATAAAGCTGTTTTTAAAAAAAAAAAAAAAAAAAAAAA
>PVIH01004763.1:53858-124364 GCA_004025045.1 Sigmodon hispidus | reverse complement strand
TATATATGTACATACTAAAAAATGAATGGACTAGGTGTGGCGGCTCATGTCTATAATCCCAGCATTTGGGAGACTGAGACAGGACAGGATGTTGAGGCCAGCCTGGGTATATAGTAAGTTGCAGGCCAGCATGAGAAACACACAAACACACATACACACAGTAACTGTGCAAACTGGACAAGCTGAACTCTTTGACCCCCAGAGGCCGTGTATATATCTGTATTCTCAGCACTCAGAGGCAGGAATGGAAGAGACAGCGCAATCAGCTGGAAGCTGTGAGGCAGCTAGTCTGAACAGCACAAATGAGATATTGCCTCAAAGTCAGGCAAGACAACCAACTCCCAAGAAGCTGCTGTCTGACCCCCTCCAACCCAGTGAAAACTAAAAATATAAAATTGCATATCTCAAACATTATTTTACTTGGACTAAGCATATAATGACGTTTTCCCCTGCAATAGAATCTAACAGTACAAACTATGAAAAAAATAAAATATTCACTCCTCAAGATTCTTTAGATTAAGTCCATATAAAATTAGCAAAGCTATGCACAAAGAGGTCACAGGAGAACACACTCAGGGAGAAAGCTACAGTGGGTTCCAGATCCAGAAGCCATTTTTAATTTCATTAGTAACTTTGTTTTGAGACAGTTTTATATGTAGCACAGACAGGCTTCAAACGAATGATCTTCCTCTTTAATGAAATTAATCTTACATCGACACCCTATTGAAAGTGAATTAATAAAATTCAAATTTCCAAGAACTAGAGGCTGTCCCAAACACTGCCCAATTCTAATCCTTGGCCTGGAAAGCTCTTATTGCCCCAACATACCTTTTTTTTTTAATTTTTTATTTATTATGTATAACGTATACAGAAGAGAGTACTAGATGTCACAGATGGTTGTGAGCCACCATGTGGTTGCTGGGAATCGAACTCAAGACCTCTGGAAGAACAGTCAGTGCTCTTAACCTCTGAGCCACCTCTCCAGCCCACCTTTTTTTTTTTTTTAAGATTTATTTTTAATTATGTATGCGAGGGAAAGGGATATGTGTATATAAATGCCCATGGAGGCCAAAAGAGATAGAGCTACAGGTAATGTGGGTGCTGGGACTCTTTAAAATAGTCCTCTTTTTGGGGGTGGCGAGGTGGGGGATGGAGGATTTCTCTGTATAGCCCTAGCTATCCTCAAACTCACAGAGATACTCTTGCCTCTGCCTCCTGAGTGCTGGGATTAAAGGTGTGTGTGAGACTACCCCCACTCCCGACCCCCCCTTTAAAAAGAAACAAGAGTACCTACTACTTAATAAAAATAATATGGCTGCTACACAAACATCTATCATCTAATAAATCACAGAAATGAAGCAGGAAAAATGAAGCAAGCTTTAGGATACTCAAGAATCAACTGTAGTGGGGCTTAAGAGCCAAGAAGAGTGCTTAGGAAAAACACCATTTCCATCCCTAGCTGCTGCTGCTGCTCTGACTGAACAGAAGTGGGGGGTGGCCCAGAACCTGAATTTTAAATCAGCTTCTCCCTCTCTAGGAGGTTCAGACTCAACCAACCCTGGATGGTGCCTGGACTGCTATTTACCTGAAACATGAAAGGAATAAAATGACGTGTTTTTTTTCTAAGACTATTGTGTTGGACAGTCACACAGGTCCTCAACATCAGTCCTCTTAACCACATATAAAATATGTATAAAATATAATTGAACTATTATTTTCTGGATTGGGCTATCATTTCTCTCAAGTCTCCAAAAGATAATTATTATAAGCACTCTAAACCTGCAGTCTGGTTTACACCAAGCTGCTCTCACACCTGGGATGCAACACAAGGGATTTCATGGACTTTTATTGCTGAGAAAATTAAAGTTCACTTGACTCCATAGAACAATTAAAGAAACAAAGGAGAATGCTTCCCCCATTGAGGCAGGTTGAAAGTTGAGGCTTTTGACTTCCTGATGAGGCAGTTTTCCCAGAAATCCAAACCATGGGATGCTATAAAGCTCATATGTCATGAGAGTGCCCAAATGTCAACTTATCGCCACAGTATCAGCTAGTGAGCTCACTGTAACATTTGGAAGCACAAACCTGCTGTATAAAATGGCCTCTCTTGGGAGAGAGAAACTGTCGCCATAGCAGAGATCATTCCATCCTGGGGCCAGAAGGACCAGGCAGTCCTTTAATCTTTAACGAGCCATGTTCCTGTTCAGATATAGGAACTGGCACAGCTGAGGCTGAAGCTGCTTTTTGGTTCAGCAGCACTTTCCAGCAAAGGCCCTCAAACAGAATGAGGGTGTCCCACTCCAGCCTGCCCCACCCCCAGAATTTGCTCAATAATGTAACTGTGGACACTTTATTGCCCACAATGGTCCAATAGCTCATGAAGGGTATCTACTATCAAGAGGTGATCTAGCATCTACCTCAGCCACAGTAAAATCTAAAATTCCTGTAGGTCAGTAACTGAAAATGTAGCAAGCATACAGTAACAGAAGTAAAGCTGTCAGGACACAGTCTGAGGTCCTGATGATGGGACCGTGAGAGAGGTCGTTGTCCATGTGGTCAAACTGCTGTTTTGGGCAGCTCATCTCAGAATCTAGCAATGGAAATCTTGGAGCCATTTGTGGGTGTAATTTTCTACACAGGGCTATTTCTTAGTTCTCTTCCTGAGCTGCTCATACAGAAAATGGGCAGGGAAGAAGCCCCTGCCACCAAACTCCATCACCCAAACAATCTAATGGCTGCATAATGAAGTGACTACTAGGCTCTTGTCCCATCACTTCTCTTAGCCCAGAACAAGGTAACTCAATGCTGGAGACCATCTGAATTTGTAACACCTTACTATATATACACCCTTGGAGTCTTTGCCTCCAGAAATGACATGACACCCCCCCTCCCATATACACAGGCATACATATACACTCACAATGTCTGTGCCCTCCCCCAATACACACACCCTGTCTCATTAAGCCAAACTCCCTAAACTCGCACCCTGGCTTCCAATAAACATCCAAAGGACTGAATTATTTCTGTTCACATCTCTAAATCTAGGAGGCTTTTGTCAACACGTACTACATCTTTTAGGGTGACTTCTAGCTAGAAGATACAGTTACAGGCTTGCCTACAGTTAACCATCAAACTGGCTTTGTGGGCTATGGAAATAAAAAAAGACTTGATGGCGAAGCTTGAATGTCTCAAAGGAATCAAAGCAGCAGAAAGGAAAGTGAAGACAGAAGGACTGATTGCAAAACAAAGACTGAGCTGTCCACTTTGGGAGCATTGAGAAAACACTGCATCTGACTAAGCGGCTGAGAAGACAAATACCCAAAGGACTGCACATTCTCTGAAGATGACGGTACTCACGGTCCCCACCTCCCCAGGGTTCAGAAGGAGAGCTCATCACAAATGAGACTTGCATTATTTATAATAAAGTGAAAACACAACCTAACATCCATATTCTATTGATTTACAGGCAAATAAAGCTACAGCCTTATTTCAACTCAAGCCCATGTAACAAGAAATAAAACTTACCTTCTTTGGGTCCTTAAAGGTAGGAGAAGAGACGGGAAGAAGCTGATAAATGACTGCTAAACGACAGTAAGATAGGAGTAAGAGGCATGGTGATGAGACATAATGACGGCATAATATACTATGGATTCTCAAAAGCTAGAGAATTTGATCCTGTTTTCTATAAAGAAATGATAAATGTTTGAGAAGAGAGATATGACAGGAAACATTACTCACTGTATATATCTTGAAACAGCACAAGGCACTCCATAAATATGTACAATTTTATGATTAGGTCTCCGTTTAAAAGATAAATTTAAAACTGAAATCTTTCTAAAAAGGTGCCTCTCTCACCTCTTCTATAACAGGACATGAGTTACAGGAAGGAAGCTCATCCCCTACCACAGTGCTTTCAAAACCTTTACAAGGAAAATCACCACCATAATATACCAGCCATCAGGGGAAAGCGCTGTGACTGCTGGGCGGGGGATGCACAGGCATGGAGCTTGTGATGGAAGACTGACACACACACACACACACAGAAGCAGAGAGAGACACAATTACCAAGTCTACAACTGATTCTGTTACTTCTGGCAGGGGTGGAAGTTCACATTCTGTCCCTGCTACTGCAGGATTCCTCAATAAGCAGTTTAAATTACTTGACCTTAAGGTTTCTAAAACTACTTGACAAAGAAAACAATTTGAACAATTTTTATTTGTAGCCAAGTTTTAAGGGTACAGTCACAGGGACAGATTTAGAAAGAAGTCACCAGAAACTTGTGGTCTGGGATGCACACCCATAGGCAGCACTGTGCTAGCAACAGCAAGAGAGTCCGTCAGTCTTTGTTCCAACTCAGCACACAGCAGCAGGTTCTACAGTGGGTCACCAGACCCTGGCCACAGTGCATAGAGGCAGAATCATATGGAGGGTAAAAACATACAACTCTAAATCAGTCTTTGTTGGCCAAGTCAATTTACTGAGTAATGATGAATTAAGAAAAAAAAAATATCCTTGGGCTAAGAATATAACAATGGCAGAGAGTGGGGCTGGAGAGATGGCTCAGCGGTTAAGAGCACCGTCTGCTCTTCCAGAGGACCCGGGTTCGATTCCCAGCACCCACATGGCAGCTAACAACTGTCTGTAGTTCCAGTTCCAGGCAAACACCAAGGCAAATAAGTAAATAAATAAAGTTTAAAAAAAAAAAAAAACACAGATGAGAAGAATGGCAGAGAGTTTGCTCAAGTTGTGGGAGTGCAAACAAACAGGAAAAAAAACCAAAAACCAAAACCCACCAAAACAAAAGGCTGGAGGCCAGCCTAGACAATACAACAAAACCATACTTCAAAACAATAAAGAAAAAGAAATCTGACCACACACTCACCATAAAGCCCATCAACTGCATTCCTGGGCACTTAACACAGAGAAATGAAAACTTGTAGCCAGGACTTGGGAACCTGCTGACCTGGTTTAGCCTGGAACCCACAAGGCAGAAAGAGAGAACCAACGTCAGGCTGTCCTCTAACCTCCACACATGCACACCACACGCAGCACATGTCCACTCACACAGGCACGCAAGAAAACAAATGGAGAGCTGGAGAGATGGCTCAGCGATTGAGAGCACTGACTGTTCTTCCAGAGGACCTGAGTTCAGTTCCCAACATCCACATGGCAGCTAACAACTGTCTGTAATTTCAAGATCTGACACCTTTATACAGCTATACATGCAGGCAAAACACCAATTCACATAAAATAAAAAATAAATATTTTTTTTAAAAAAGAAAATAAATGTAACAAAAGATAAAACTAGTCCACATATATACCTACAACACATGAATGTCCATAATAGCTTCATCTGTAACAGGCCCAAAGTGGTAGCAACCAACACGCTCTTCAACAGGTGAAAGACCTGCACTGCTCAGTAAGGAAGAACAAGTTATCACTACATGCAGCTAAGGAGGAGTGTGTTGTGTTAAGGGGAAAATGCCAGTCTCAAAGTCACATACTCTCAAACATCCATCTCCATACCATTTCTAAAACAACAAAAATTAAGAGACAGGGATTGCTAGTTGCCAAAAATTAGTGATGGAGACAGTATGTGAGACTAAAGAGGATACCACAAAGAAGATCTCTCTTTCCCTGTGTGTGTGTGTGTGTGTGTGTGTGTGTGTGTCTGTATGTATGTATAACAGAATCATGTCAACTTCTTGGTTTGATGGTAGTTAAACAAATGTACTCATTGGGAAAAGCTGGATGGACGATGAAATTCCATGACCAAAAAAAAAAATAAGTTGGGTAGGGAAGGGTTTATTTGGCCTTCACTTCCATATCACTGTTCACCACTGAAGCAAGTCAGGACATGAGCTCAAATGGGGCAGGAACTGTTGCACAGAGTGTGGTCATCATGCCTTGCCTGGCCTGCTTTCTAATATTATATATATTATAAAGATATATATATATATATATCTTTATTTTATGCAAATTGGCTTGAGTGTTTCAGTTCTTCTGGAACTGGAGTTATAGACAGTTGTGAGCTGGCATGTGGGTGCTGGGAATTCAACCCAGGTACTCTAAAGGGCAACTGGTGCCTTCAGCCTGTTTTCTTACAGAACCCAGGACCACCAACCCAAAGATGGCACCACTCACTGTGTGCTGGGCCCTCCCCAATCACTAATTAAGAAAATTTCTCAACACCTGGATCTTGTGAAGGCACTTTCTCAGCTGAGGGTCCCTCCCTTCAGAACTCTAGTTTGTGTGTGTCAGGTTGATATAAGAATAGCACATGAGGCCAGGCCCAGCCTTTAATCCCAGCACTTGGGAGACAGAAGCTGGCAGATCTCTGTGAGTTCAAGACCAGTGTACAGAACATGCTCCAGGACAGGCTCCAGAGCCACACAAGAAGGCCTGTCTTGTGTGCATTTTTCTGTTTCTCCCTGTAGCCAGGAACAATGGCAGATGTACCTCCCCAGAGTGAACTCTCCAAGCAGTTTCAGCTCAGCAGGCAGCTGACTTGCCCCATATGAGCCATATGAGAGTAGTTCGACAAGCTTACGGCATGGGGTGTGGTCACAGACAGGCTGCCTCATGCACTGGGCAGTGCAATCAGTTGCTGCAAACAGGTTTACTTACTCTGGTCAAGTGAGCTAAAGGCATGCCTACAGTGAGACTGACCTTCACACTGGGTAGTTGCTACCCAATGGGGCCTTTCACATGTGAGGTGGAGGGTAGGAAAAGACAATGATGGTATTTCTATTTCCTGTGATGCTCTCCCCTTGAGGCAAGTTCTACTTCCTATGTGACCAGTGCCTCTTAGCAAAATGGGGTGGCAACATTTCTCTCACTAAAATCGCTCCCAATGTGCAAGCCCCTCTTCCACAGCTCATGACGGATTCCACCTCTGAGGAAGGCTACTCACAGACAGGAAGATGTGCTCAAAAAAGAAAAGGGAAATGATCTGAAAATGCACCAATGAAATCTTCTCTAAACCAAAACTTTAGAAATTTAGCCAAATCATGCTTTTCATGGTGGCTGCTTTTTACATTTAAAATTTTAGGATTAGGAATAAATGATAAGACAACTCTTTAGTACTAACAAAAAGTAAAGTAGGAAAATAAGAAACAAATATATCATTTTTAAGTAGCATTTCACAAAAGGAAGCCCATGTCACAGAGGAATTTTTAAGCCCACATTATATGAAATGGAATCGATGTGTAAAGGTCCAGTCTGAGTGTGCATTAGACGAGCTGAAACAGTGGGCAGCAATGGCAGCCTAGTGCTGGGGACTCAACATTTGTTTCCACTATGGAATATTATGTGTTGCATTCTTTTATGTTGCATTTGTTTAACTCTGTGAAGCTAAGTTACTTTGCCTGTCTGAAACACCTGATGGTCTAATAAAGAGCTGATAGGTGGGGCTCGCAAACAGAGGGAATGAATAGAAGGAAAAATCTGGGAAGAAAAGTAAAGCAAAAGAACAAGAAATAGAAGAGACAGATCGAGGAGCCAGAAAAGAAGGAGCCAGCCACCCAGGAAATAAGAAGCAAAGAAAAGATACAGAGAAATAGAAAAAGGTAAAATTCCAAAGGCAGAAAATAGATGGGATAATTTAAGAAAAGCTGGGTGTGGGGCTGGAGAGATGGCTCAGCGGTTAAGAGCACCGTCTGCTCTTCCAGAGGACCCGGGTTCGATTCCCAGCACCCACATGGCAGCTAACAACTGTCTGTAGTTCCAGTTCCAGGCAAACACCAAGGCAAATAAATAAATAAAGTTTAAAAAAAAAAAGAAAGAAAGAAAAGAAAAGCTGTGTGTGTGTGTGTGTGTGTGTGTGTGTGTGCAATCTGAAGCTGGGCATTTATAAGAATAAGACGGCCTGTGACTTATTTGGGAGCTGAGCAGTGATCCTCAAAGAGCAATGAACAAAGAGCCAAAGGGTAAAACAACCAAACACACGCAACTACTACATTCAGCTAATTCAGTGTCAATGCTGGCAGCCTTAAGCCCGCTCTTGGGTGTAACACAGGTAAGAAGAGCACCTGACATCTGCTGGATGGCCAGGAGGGCTAACTGTGTGTTTCATTTTGTTCTGTTTGGTTTTTGTGGTACAGAAAGGAACCCAGTGCCTGTCAAGTGCTAGAGAAGTAAAATGCTCTAACTCGGAGTTGGTGCTTCTCATTCAAGTAAAATACAGCACAAAGATGCACACTCCACACAGCTAGAGAAATGCCAGTCTTTTGATCAGTCTTAAACAAAGCTCTCATATTTTTAGACAAGAATAAGCCTTCCAGGCTGATTTCTGAGTTCAAGGCCAGCCTGGTCTACAGAGCAAGTTCCAGGACAGCCAAGCTACACAGAGAAACCATGTCTTGAAAATCAACAACAAAAGCCTTCTCCTAACACCTACTTTAGAATGCATACAACTTCATTCAGAAAAAGATCATCTTCTGCAATGGAATGAGTAAAATAAACCCTGCCCAACACACCCAGCTTCCCAAGCTCCTGTAGCCAACGTATGATTCCAAAAGGAAGGAGGCTGTTTGTAGAGACAGTTTTATTACATCTGTCAAAGGAAATGTTCAAAGTCAAAATTCACGACTTCACATAAGGCAGGCAGAGAGACTTTCAAAGCCATCTGTACCCTTATTCACGAGCTCCACCCATTTTTCCTAATGGAAGTTATACTAGCCAAGGTTCACTATAAGATGACTTACAACCTGATAGCAGGCTACTCAGCCAACTAGTCTTTAACAGGAAAGAAAGGCCCAAAGTCAAGGGTGGTTCTACTCTTCCTTAGTTGGCTAGCAGAGGATCTGTCCTGTAGATGCTGTGAGAAAGCAACTGCCAGAAATTACCTGGACATGAACAATGCCTTTCTCCCTTTCATAACTTCCTCATCTATTCAGGAAAAACCATCGGCACTGGAATCAGAAACACACTCTCTTCAAAAGTGTTAAGCAATGTTTGTACAAAGGCCCCAGCATAGCCAGAAGTCTGGACAGCTGTGTCAGGAGCCACAAACATCACATTTTCTAACCAGCTCTGCTTCTGAACAATTGAAAACATCTCTGTGCAAAGTCCAGACACAGGAAGCAGTGTCCGTCCTTGCAAACATCCAAACAGTTTCACTATTGTTTAACTACCCAAATAATGCTCCAACAGTCTTTCAAGTTCAAAATTTCATACAACTAAACAATCAATCAGACTGGAATAAAAAGCACACATGAAAATAGTTTATCCAGCCCTAAACAGACACCAATTTGGACATTACAGCTATGTAAATGACTAATGGTTCTTCCCACACTTCTGGCACAGGATAGCTAGAAAGCAAGCAGGAAAGAAGTGTCCCAAACTCCACACCTCAAATGTCATTTTCTCTTCTCGGCCTTTCAGTATCTTTGTTGGTGTCTCCTGATACACTTCTACCAATTTACTTTTTTTAAAAAGTATTTATTTTTATTTATGTGAATTGGTGTTTTGCCTGCATGTGTAAGGGTGTCAGATCTTGGAATTACAGACAGTTGTTGGCTGCCATGTGGATGCTGGGAATTGAACTCAGGTCCTCTGGAAGAACAGTCAGTGCTCTTAACCACTGAGCCATCTCTCCAGCTCCCATTTTACTCTTAAAATACATCAAAGGTAATGTCCCTCACCTAATTATTTTATGGTTCTGACATAGGAATTCCAAATGACTAAGTATCTCTCTTCATAAAGGAACAGGAGTGTCACTTGGATGCTATACTAGAGAGAAAAATATTAGACCTGCAGCAGCATCAAATTCTTCGGATAGCCTCAGAACCACCTACAACAAAGCTACTTAGAGTGAGTAACAGATCCATCAAGAGACAGAACACTTAAGATCTTTTCACAGCACTTTGACACTGCTATGACATTCAAATCCCTTGTTTTTCTGTTTATTTTTCCTCTTATAACTTACAAAAATATTGCTTGACAATAGATGAGGGTCGGGGGTAGAGGAGAATCCTTTACAAAGCTGGTTCTTCACCACAGTTTAGGACATACTATCTCTTTTCTCTTTTTACCCCCCCCCCAAACACAAATGCTTTGCTGTTGTTTTGTGTCTGAGTGTTATGCCTACACGTACATCTGTGCACCACATGCATGTCCAAACGGCCACAAGAGGGCTTCGGATGGATGCTCTGGAGCTGGAGTAACAGAGTGCTGTGAGCAGCCCTGGGAGTGCTGGGAACCAAACCCAGATTCCTCTGCAGGAGCACCAGGTGCTGCTAATCCCTGAGCCATCTCTCTAGCCCCATGGCTAACTTTCCACACCACTAAGTGCCAGCTGGTCAATGCTGTTATCGAGGAATCAAAGTGCCCTTGCTTTCACAACCTCACAGCTTTTGATGGAAATCACAGGAAGTGGGAAGGAAGCACGCTACTGTAGTATCGGAAAATAACACCCATGGGGAGATAGGAGATACAGTAGCTACGACTCCAGTACCTTCTTTCCTCTGTGCCTTCCATATCTCCTCTAAAAACTAAAGACATTGGCACTTCTCAACCTTTTTGCTTTTCTTGAACATATAAGGGTTTTGTTTTTTAATTTCATGTGAATTAGGGGCTGGAGAGATGGCTCAGTGGTTAAGAGCACCGTAAGTTCTGTAGTTCCAGGCAAACACCAAGGCAAATAAATAAATAAATAAAGTTAAAAAAAATTTATGTGAATTAGTGTTTTGTCTGCATGTATAACTGTGTAAGGGTGTCAGATCTTGGAATTACAGATAGTTGTTAGCTGTCATGTGGATGCTGGGAATCGAACTCGGTCCTCTGGAAGAACAGTCAGAGTGCTCTTAACCGCTGAGCCATCTCTCCAGCCTGATGTAGGGGTTTTTTCCTCACAACTTCTTCTTCAACTGGGGACTAGAGATTAGCTGTATCAGAGAGAAGGCTACCACCTCACTTCCAAGCACCTAGATTTCACACGCCTGGGTTACAAACAGGGACTCTGCTTTAGGGTCTCACTATATAATCTTAGCTGGCCTTGAACTCAGAGATCTGCCTGCTTCCATCTCCAGTGCTCAGGAGGAGAGGCCAGCATATTTAAAGTATGCCGTAGTAAATTCCAACTTCCCCTCCCCCTTCAAAATTGATGCCTCATTAGGGGAGGATAAATGCACATGTGTAATTGTGTTGCTTGGAAGTCTATATGGCAGGACAGTGGAGAGTTAAAAGCCAGTCCTAGTGAGACCCTGTCTCAAAACAAACATTTAGCTCTGTGTCATAGCATCAAAACCTGCTCTTGACATGATATTCAGAACTCCTTAAATTTGTTCTGCTTCCTCTTGAAGCCAGAAGAAGGGTGTCCTTGTGTGTATACAGGCATTCGCTATACTGCTGGAAACCAAACCCAAGGTTCCCAGGTGATAGCTAAGTGCTCTGCCTCTAAACTAAACCCCAAGCAAGCTCTAGTGGCGTTTTTCATTTTTCTTATTTACTCAATGTGAATGTTTTGCCTACATGTATGTATGTGTACCACATGCACACCTAGGATGACTGTGAGCCACCATGTAAATAATGAAGGTACTGAGAACAGCAAGTGCTCTTAACCACTGAGCCATGTCTCTCTCTCTCTCTCTCTCTTTTTTTTTTTTAAGTATTTGTATTTCTAAAAATGTTTTCACTGTTGATACTGGTTTTGGAAGTTTAAGGGTGTGTTGAAGTCACGTGTGGTGGTGTCATCTGTAACTAAAGCACACAGAAGGCGAATGTTCCTCCATAAGCTGAAGACCATCCTGGTCTACAGCAAAAGCCTGTCTCAACAAAGCAAAACAAAATGTGGGGTTGTGTTGCAGGGGAGCGGAATGGAGGAAAGGGGAAAAGAGAAAGGAAGGGGAAGAGAGAAAAGAAAGAAAAAATCTCATCAGATATTGTCAAGAAAATACGGCTCAGGAGCACAGACTGCACTACAGTGACTGGTTATTCACAAGCTGTTGGTCTACATCTGTGTCAACACTACAAAACTAGGGAACACTGAGCTGGGCCCGTCACCTGGAGTGTTCAGTCTAACCATCTGACCAAAGGTGGACCAGAGAAGGTAGAAGGCCTTTTGTCACGTTCTCTAGGAACTATTCTGCCTCCTCTCTTCCCACCCACTTAGTATATGCCTAAGCTCTGACAAAGATTATAACAACTCCCCCACTGGTAGATGACAGTGTTGCCCAAAGTACAGAATTAAAGTCAGATAATGGTTTTCTTTATTTTTATTGGATTTTTTTTTTGAGACAGGGCTTGTCTTAGTTAGGGTTTCTGTTGCTATGAAGAGACACCATAAGCATGGCAACTCTTGTAAAGAAAAACATTAAGTTGGGGTGGCTCACTTACAGTTAGAGGTTAGTCCATTATCATCATGGCAAGGGGCATGGTGGCGTGCAGGCAGACATGATGCTGGAGCAGGAGCTGAGATCTTGACTCACAGGCAACAAGAAGTGGTCTGAGAGTGAAAACCTGAGCATGAGTCATCAAAGCCCGCCCCCGACAGTGATATACTTCTTCCAACAGGGCTACACCTCCTTATAGTGTCACTTTCCTTTGGGGGCATTTTGTTTCAAACCACCAGAGTTTCTCTGTGTAACAGCCCTGGCTGTCCTGGAAATTGCTCTGTAGACCAGAATGGCCTTGAACTCACAGAGATCTACCTGCCTCTGTCTCCTTAGTGATCCTGGGATCAAAAGTGTATGTTACCACCACCTGGCAGATTTTCTTTCCCACCCCCTTGAATATAGTTTTAGCCTGTACTCCTCTCTATTCCAACAAAAATTCAAACTGCCCGAAGAATGACTACATAACTGCAAAACTCAGAGAATCATACTTAATTATTCCTCAAAACAGCTGGGCCTCCGGTTAGAAGAACACTAGAAGACACTGCTCTTTTCCCAAGTTTGAGCATTTACTGTTCGTTTGCAAATAAAGATGATGGTCTAATTCCACGGTTAAGGGAAGCTACAACCCAATCTAACTGACTCAAGACCTGGGGGAGCCTGGAAACCAACCAAGGAACAATGAGGCAATGGTTATTTCCAAAGCAGGTATCTTAGTCTTAGTCATGACTGAGTAAAAAGGGAAGAAAAAAAAAGGGGGTGGAGGACACATTTCATGATATAGTATGTTGATTCATACTGTCACTAGGTCAGTGTGTTTAAGAGATCACCTCAAGCCTGGACAGTTTCCAAAACAAATGAGGTAGAACAAGAAAGCACAGTGGGGGAGGTGTACTACTTAGGAAAAGTTCCTTCTCTTCTCTTTTTCAAATCTAGTAACAGCTCCGGCAGATTAAACAATGGTGGGCAGACTACTAACAGCTACATCTGCCTGACACTCAGGGCCAGGAGGTCCCCAGCTGGCCTGGCTTCTGGATACCCATAACAATGGCTAGCTGGACAGCAATGCTTTAAGGGGGATCCAGACAGTCACAATGCTCAAGCAAGCCTGACTGGTTCTCCTCATGTAGGGTGCCAGGCTCTGAGTGGCCCAATCAACTAGCCCTGAGGACTCCCCATCCCAGAGGCCATGGTGCCTGCCACATCTTCCCCTGCCACTGTAGACAGTGTGAACGCTACAAAGTGGGAGACAGCAGAGGTGAGAAGAGAGCCTGACAAAGTCAAGTAACACCCATCCAGTGAAAACTAAAATTCACTGCTACTCGGGCTGCAGCGGAGGCGGCACCCAAACCCACAAGGTGGAGACCAGCCTGGCAACATCATGAAGCCTACTAGTCAGTCTCTGCCCCAGCACCCTCCAAAAATTCCACTGCTGAGATAGCAGAAAAGATGCATCATCACCTTACATAGAGAGGACAATGGAGAAATTACCAGACCAAGGTCCCTTTTCATTTAAAATAAATAAGTAAATAAAGGTTGGCGCCTTAGCACAGATAAAATCTCCTGTAGGTCATAGCCAGGATAGCAGCCTGGTGAGACTCTCTCTGTGAACCCCGTAGGAAATTAAGTGAGGATTAGAATAATTAAATGTAATGCCTTCTTGAGAGCAAGCTCAGTTGCTGAACAGTCAAAGCCATTTCTGTGAAACATACAGGAAAAATTATGAAAGGATTTACCGGGCTTCACAGCCTTCCCACTTCTAACATCAACTTTACAAGTGCTATGATCTGAAAGGAACAGACCAACCCTTCGGGGAAAGAATTAAACACCACGGCTTATCAGAGAAAACCATTCCCGTCTTCAGGCCTCACGACAGTCTGTACTCATGTAACTGTGATACACTTAAGAGTTTCCAAAAATTGCACACATTTCCTCAAAAGAGATGTAGGGGAAAAAAAAAATATATAATCATGGGGTAAAAGGCCAAACCCTGTCTCTGCTGAATGCTTAAATAGCCAATTATGTGTCTTAATACATTAATTCTATACAGAGAAGGAGACTATTACAGGCAAGTTGAATAAGACATCTTAAAAAATGTACCCTGGGGCCTAAGTCCATTCAACTGACAGTAAAATCACCCTCAAAAAAGGCAGTTTTATGCAACATCTAGTATTTTAATTTCCCAGCTGCCAACAGGAATGTATAAAGGCACAGAAATTAAACTAATTATGTCAGCGCTCAGTGAACAAAACTTTAATTGTATTACACCCTAGACATCCACTGAACAATACAAAGACCCTTAAGGGTAGGGACTTGTACAGACTAGAGATGATTCCCAGTCAATATGACAAAAAGTAGTTTGTCTAGGCAGTGAGTAGATTCATAGGTTACATGCAAAAATTCAGCTGATAAGATAATCCAATATAAAAAATAAATTTGTAATGCAAGGAGGGGAAGTTTTCTACAATGGTTCTAAATCAACCCATGATTTCCATATGCTGTATCATTAGTAGGCCCTTGGAGCAGGCTTTGTACTAATCAGCGTCTTTAACACCCTACCCACAAAAGAGCCTATTCATTTAGCTGGGAGACAGGTGTTAGCAAACCAGCAACTTCTCTCTGGCTCTGGTTCCGGGAGCCCAGGCTGTAATCATCACAGCGGGATCAGCAAGCTAAAAAGGAAGGCCAGAGTGGAGGAAGAAGAGCAGAGAGGAAGAGACAAAGGCCCAGAGAAAGGGAAACATGGAACAGATGAACGCCAGGCATTGCTGAACAGGGCCACCCTCAATGCCTGCTAGCCTAATTTGAGTTTCTGGGCTACTGTCCAAATATACCAAGCAGAATTTGGATAATGTTATTAATTTATTTCTGCAGGTAGTAATTCTGAACACATGCCAACACTCCACTATTTCTGAAAATTGTTTAAAGCATTGCTAATTATCCTGTGGCTTCATTTTTCTCATCTATACTCTCTGGTTCCTTTTTTTTTTTTTTTTTAAGACAGAGTGTCTATGTGTAGCCCTGGCTGTCCTGGAACTAGCTCTATAGACCAGCCTGCCTCTGCCTCCCAAGTGCTGGGATTAAAGGCGAGCGCCTATTCTCTCTGGTCCTTTAACTCCTTGTTCCACTGTGTAGTCTCTAGAAGAGCTAACTGGGTAATCATTCCTAAAAAGGCATAAGAGGTAGCGGGATTTTAACAGATACCTTAGCCCACCTTGATGTGCTTTTGTAAACCCAGCTACTAAAGAGAGGCTAAGGCAATAGAACGACAAGTTCAAAACCAGCCTGGACAACTAACCCAAACTGACGATGATAACTATCTTAGGGTTACTATGCTGTCAGAAAAGCCTCAAAAGCAATGAGGCCAGAAACTCAAGAAGGGCAGGAAACTGAGTCAGGAACTGAAGAGCAAAAGACATGGAGAATGCTGCTTACAGGCTTGTTCCTCAGCCAGTTTTCTTATAGAACCCAAGACCACCAGTTCAGAAGTACCCCCCATTCACAAAGGGGTGGGCTCTCCACCATAAATCACTAATAAAAAAACACCCTACGAGTTTGCCAACAGCCCCATCTTATGGAATCATTTTCTCAACTGAGGCTCCTTCCTCCCAGATGGCCAGCTTGTGCCAAGGGGACATAAAACTAGCCAGTACCATGAGTGATGATGATGATGATGATGGTAGCTCGGCAGTGAAGAGCACTTGCTCTTACAGAGGACCCAAGTCTGGTTCCCAGAACCCCCATGGTGGCTTACAACCATTTGTAATTCCAGCTTCAGGAGATCTCACACCTTCTTCTGACCTCCATGAGCACCAGATATGCACACAATGCAAAATACTCATCCCATAATAAAATAAATAAATCTAAAATATATATAAATAATTTAATTTTAAAAAAGGATTAGAAATGAAGCTCAGTGTACCAGCACTTGCCTAGTATGTTTGAGGCCTTAGGTTCAAACTCCAGGTACCCCTTAGGAAGCAGAGGCACAAGAACTGAATTCTAGGACAGCCTGGGTTATGCACTGAGATTCTGTTTGTCTGTCTGTCTGTCTGCCTGCCTGCCTGCCTGCCTCCCCACCTCCCACAAATATGTTATTGTAAAGCCAAGCATGGTGTAATCCCAGCACTTAAGAGGAAAACCAAACCAAAAAGAATCAATAAGAGACCAGGCAAGGTATGGTGGAACACTCCTTTAATCTCAGCAATAAAGAGATAGCAACAGATGAAACACTTTGAGACCAACCTAGTCTACATGGCAAATTCTAGGCTAGGCCAGGGCTACAGTGACTTTCTCAAAGAAAACAACAAAAGCCATCCTGATCTACGTAGCAAAACCTTATGACCTACACTTTGAAACCATCTTTCCCAGCCCAAAGGCTCTCCAAATGTTTCTGGCATCCAGCCTAGTGTGGGAACCACTGTTCTATTGCATCGACATGAACATATGCATTTATGACATAAACTTATATAAATATGGACAGTAAGATGATTTTACCATCTGCATATCAAGGCCTATGGAATTCTGGAACTGGAGTTTGCTCCTCTGTTTGGGTAACATTTTAACTGAAATGGAATATAATGATTTACAAAGAATGGTTGTCTTCCATGACCTTCTTACAACCAACTATAAGGCTGAAAGCTACACTGCACATATTATGACCTTCCTTTGATGACTGAGGAGAAGTCAGGATCTCCCAGTGCTGCTGGGTCAACACTCACGACTAGGAACTAGTCACTGTACTGGCAAAACCAAAACCAAAACAACAAGATATATTTTAAGAGGGCAGACTAATCCAATGAGATAAAACTAAAGGGACATTTAAATGAGTTGCTTTAATATACAAAGTAAAAAAAAAAATGCAAAGAGCATATTTTCTTTTTTTAAAAAAATATTTATTTTTATTTTATGTGAATTGGTGTTTTGCCTGCATGTATAACTGCGTAAGGGTTTCAGATCTTGGAATTACAGACAGTTGTTAGCTGCCATGTAGATGCTGGGAATCGAACTCAGGTCCTCTGGGAGAACAGTCAGTGCTCTTAACCACTGTGCCATCTCTCCAGCCCCAGAGCATATTTTCCATCTTTTAATCCATAGAACAATACTACCAGATATTTTCATTTTGTAAATTAAGAAAATAAAGCTCAAATTCAGTAATTTACCTAAACTCATGTAGCCATGAAGAGCTGCTTTTCAAAACTGTATTAGTCCATTTCTTAATCCCAAATTTCATTCCTTAGTATAGCTAGTGCCTAACTCTGTTCTAACTCAGATCAGACTTGAGCAACTTTCCTTCTTTCCAATAACTCAGTAAAGAAGCTGTGACTAAAATAAAACACTTTAACTATTTATTAAACATCCATTAATTTCAATAAGGGCTTCAGCCATGAGAAACAAAATAACCAGCATGTTGGTTTTATTATAAAACCTTACACACACAAATCACCAGGCACCTCTCCCATCCCACACTGATCATAACTACATTCTACAACCTACTCAAACCTCCATCTGTTTCCACATTATCATTCATTTGTCTACTCAGGGGATAAAGAAAGCTACTTTCACCAAAAACTGTCCCTCATGACTCCCAATAGATAATACAGTAGAGGGCCTGGCTGTAAAGCAATGACTATACAAGTAATAAAAGCTTTTTGTCTATCTGTCACAACTAGGAGATAGGCTATTCTAGCAAACCAAACATCCTCAAAATATCATCATGTTATCAGAGAGACTGCCAATTTGTAAAGAATACAGTGCATCCCATTTCAATTTTTAAAATAGTAAACCATTTAAAAAGAAAGGGGTATCACACCTTTAATCCCAGCATTCAGGAGACAGAGGCAAAAAGATCTCTGTGTCTGAGGCCAGCCTGGTCTACACAGCAAGTTAGTTCCAGGACAGTTGGACAACACAAAAAAACCCTGTCTCCAGAAGAAAAAGAAGAAGAAGAAGAAGAAGAAGAAGAAGAAGAAGAAGAAGAAGAAGAAGAAGAAGAAGAAGAAGAAGAAGAAGAAGAAAAAGCAGAGAAGTGAACACCAATTTTCAAAGTTACACAGGATCTGATGTACAGATGCTATGTCTTTATTGCACATATTTACATACTTATAAACACATATATCCATATCAATGTACTACAACAGTGCTTCCCAAACTAGGTTGCACCTCAGAAGCAATTGGAGAGCTTTTTGGAAATCAGATGGTTTCAAAATGTAGGTCATCATCCAATGAATCAAAACCTCCAGAAGGTGGGGCCCTGAGATCAGAATCTTTCAAGAATGGCAGTGGCTGACTTCTGGAAACTCCTTACAATAAGACAAGATTGAAAGCTACACTGAACATAATAATGACTTTCCTTTGATGGCTCAGGAGACTTCAGGGACTCAGGTCACTAGGTCAACGCTAACCAATACTGACTAGTCATTGTACTGGCAAAATCAGAAAGTAAGGAAAAGTTTAACACAGATTTCCTAATGGCAGAAAGCTGGAAAAACCAGCTTTTGTTTTACTATCAAATTCAAAGAGCTGGGCTTCTCCCAGAAGAAATGCAGATTTTTATGCTTGCTTTATAAAAGGGAAATGTGTTTAAAACATGTAAGGCTCTTAATCAACTACTTAGTTCCACTTCAGATATAAACAGGCTCCAAAAACATGGAATATTCATTCAGCTTAAATAAAACAAAGGAGGAATTTCATGACAGCATTAAGGAAGAGAATAGATAATGGGTTTAGACTAAGATCAGCTTAGCAGAATTAGTTGTGACCAACTGTCCAGAGTCCAGCCACTGTTAAGTCCTAGGGACAGGGCAGGCTAAGGACAATAAACACAAGAGGTCAATTCCTATCTATTTAAGATGACCTTTATGTGAGCCTGAGAGTCCAGTTGGTTTTAGGATTTTAAAATTCCATAGTTAATATAAAGTCACAAAACAAGAAAGGAACCTGAGTATTTCCCTATTAAAGAATGGGAGTCTGTGTCTGTACATAAAAAGATTGCCGTTACAACTGCCAAAATCATTCTTTTTTTTTTTTTTTTTTTTTAAACTTTATTATTTATTTATTTGCCTTGGTGTTTGCCTGGAACTGGAACTACAGACAGTTGTTAGCTGCCATGTGGGTGCTGGGAATCGAACCCGGGTCCTCTGGAAGAGCAGACGGTGCTCTTAACCGCTGAGCCATCTCTCCAGCCCCCGCCAAAATCATTCTTAAATAGACACCAGGTAATTATCAGTAGCCAAAAACAACCAAGGAGTTATGATTGTAGTTCCTTGGCACAGCATGTTTTTACTATATGCAAGGCCCTCACTTCCACCCCTTAGCACACTACCATGCCCTCCACAGTGCTGATAACCAGCAACCATCACCAAGTAAGTCATTAACTCCCCAAACAAACCCTAACCCTAACCCTAACCCTAAACAAAACAGCCTCTCCCTAGAGACTTCACCACCAGCAATCTGGATGAGACTCCAGCGCTAAACTCCAGCAGAGCCAGCTGGGACTGGAAAGGTGCAGCCCTTAATCTTCCTCCCCAAACACCATTAGCAGCACAAGTTTGATGCCACAGTTTCTCGTCTGCCATTAAAATAACAGCCATATTAAAGATTCTACGATAAGAATAAAAACCAGTGTACTTAGCTCCCTCCCCAACATTCCTCGCGTTTATGGAAAGGTGTCAGAAGGTAGCAAGCAGGTAATGCCCACAGAGCCAGGTGTGGCTGCATTAAACTTCACAAGGTTCATGTACTTGGAAAAGAAGCCATCTTTTTTGTTAATGTTGCTTACTTGCTAAACTAGTCAATAAAAACCCCTTTAAGCCATTTCTATTAGATGGTACTAAATACTCAGGTCAGCTGGCTGGGTGAACAGAGAGCTTGAAAACAGATTAGCTTTCTGAGATCAGCTTTCTCGTTTTCCGATATGATTTTTAGCAGTTGGTTAAATTGCTCAATTAAGTGGATGGATTTACAACCCCGAGTCCCAATGTAAACAGTCAGGATAAACAACTGATCAATATGAGAAGTTTTAATGGACTGGACTTTGCAATTAAACATTAAAGTGAATGTGTGTCCCCAATAACATGGGCATCTTTGAACACCATCAAGTTTTTAGTGAGACCTGCCATATCAATCTGCTACTGTTCTCCACAATACCCAACCATTGCCAAAGGCAAAACTACCTGTAAATAGCAGAGCAGTGGTGGCCCACAACTTTATTCCCAGCATTCTGGAGGCAGAGGCAGTCAGATCTCAGTGAGTTCGAGGCCAGCCTGGTCTACACATCAAGTTCCAGGACAGTCAAGGATACACTCTGTTCCGAAAAACTAATAATAATAATAATCATAATAATTTAAAAACAACCCCCCCAAAAAAAAACCTGTAAATAAACAAATCACAACTTTAAACTGTACTCTCTGGAGTCCAGAATTAGGAAATATGCAAAAAGTTTCATAAACACCTGCCACCATCTATTTTGTTGAATGTGAAAAAAATGTAGGGAGGGGGGGAAGGGAAGGATAAATAAATTGCCAAAACGAAACTATAATGGTCAATTTCAGTCTTAGAACTCTACAAACTCGGCCCAGGACCAAGTCCCCTCCCACTCCTAGAAAAATGCCACAATACTTAAACAGCCTTGCCACATTTCAGTACACTGGATTGTCACGGTGAGACACACAGGGCTCTCAAAAGAAAGGACAAGGAAGTCTCTTGGCTCTCCCAAGTACCAGCCAAAACATGCATAAGAAGCTTACTGCTTTCTTAGAAGGCCACACGCACCCCAGGGTGTTTGTTCATGGCCTTTAACCAGGGTACAGAGTGAGTTGTGGGTAAAGCCCCATTTCCGAGCTAAAAATAATCTTCCTCCGTGGTGGACAGAAACGTGGTACTTTTCTTTGATTACACAACCAGAACCCCATACACACAAGCCCCCCAAATGACAGCCTAACAAAAAGAAATTAAGCTATTGTTTGGTCTTTTCTGCCAGTCTCCAATCAAGGTCTGAGCAGACAGATGCCAGGAAAAGCTGCGAGCTCCCTTGGTCTACCCAGACTTCCCCATGCCCGGTCAAATGTCTCTTGAGCAGCCGGTTGGAGAGGGGCCCCACTTCCCTGTGTCTCGGCCAGGGCTACACCGAGGCGATCGCACACTCCTCGGGGACAGAGGTCGACTCTCAAGAGGCAGACAGCGGACCCTGGCAGGGAGGAGGGGTTAAGAGCAATCCCAAACTTCCCACCTAACCTCCAAACTCCGAATCTCCAGGGTCTTCCTACAGGACGGGAGCCAGCGCCGCCGAAGCTCTGCCTCAGTTTTCACTGTCCTACAGAAATGCATCCTTCTCCCCACCCCCAGGAGCCAGCAGGACCTGCCGGGCTCTTACGACACTTGGGCACAAGTTGAGGACACAAGTCCCAGGGTTACGGAGGGCGCACACAGGCGAAATGCTTTGCGGCACATTCAATGGGACAGGTGTGGAGTGACCTGGCGGCAGGAGAGTTCATGAGACCAAGGAGCAGCCCTACTCCCGGAGCCGAGCGCAGCTGGAGCCCCACACCCCCGGGAGCATAGCCTGGAGCACCCTGTCCTCCAGCCCAACCCGCGGCGGCCACCGCCTCCTCACCTGCCGCCGACGCACCTGGAAGGGCGGAGGCCGGATCTAGACCGCGGCAGAGCTGCGGGGTCGGCCACCACCGCCGCAACTCGCGGGCTCAGGGGCTCCCCGGTGCGCGCACCACATCCTCACGGGCGGCCCCAGGAAGTCCACCCCCACCGACCCGGTCTCCCGCGGCTCGGCCTGCGCTCCGCCCGCCCGGCCTGCCTGCGGCCCCGCCCGCCCCACGTGTGGTCCTGCCCCCGCGGGAGCGCGCCCTGCTCCCTCCTCCGCGCCCGCGCCACCATAGAGAGGAGTAGGGCGCGCGGCGGGGCGGTCTAGAGAGCAGCTT
Source organism: Sigmodon hispidus (assembly GCA_004025045.1). NCBI lineage: Eukaryota > Metazoa > Chordata > Mammalia > Rodentia > Cricetidae > Sigmodon > Sigmodon hispidus. Next base: position 102,096 of record PVIH01004763.1, on the reverse strand, counting down.
CCGCGAGCGCCCTCTGGCGGAATCTGAGCTCGGACTGCAGGGTCCGGGACGGAAGCCAGGCTAGGTGTGGAGGCCAGAGTTCGAGTCTTGGAGTGGTGAACTTGAGCGAATCTCTTAAGATCACCAACTTGTTTTATAGTAAAGTTTGTCTGTTGAACCCTTGATCTCATGTTTCACTGGACCCGAAAGACGACAGTTTTCCAGTTCACAGTGGAAGAAACGCAGGCTCACCCAATGCTTTAACTCAATTGGAGATATTAAAAAAGGCAGCTCTGTAGAGTATCATAGCCTTTGTGTTTGTACTAGGATTAGCACGGTCGGAGGGCAGAAACACAGGTGAGAAAGGTTGCAGTACAATGAAAATGACTGCTAAGGACCACCCAGCCATCATTCATCCGCTGTGCATCCATCTTTTGGCAGGTACTTAACCTTGTCGAACTCTGTCCCATCCCAGAAAAGCAGGTCGGGCCTGCAGATTAAATGAGCTGATGCACAAAGGCCCTAGTAAAGCATAAAACACTAGGGTAGCACAGGGGATCATTAGCCAGTGATCTAAGAATATGCCTAGTCGTGGAAGTCATATAAATGCTAATTCTTCTGTGGGCTGTCTAGTGACATCATTTTCTTATGCTTCAGGTTCCTATCACAGACCTCTCAGAGTTTTCCTGAGCAATTTCTAATTTTATTTATTCAACATTTTGGGTGCCTGGGAATTTTGTTCATACTAGGCAAGTGCTCTACCCCTTGTATTTTAAAATAAGAACTATCAGAAGGGAACAGGAGATAAAAATATTACTTATCCATATCAGGCTGTCACTTTACAGGTGTCGTACTATTTCCAGTTCTCAAAACAGAGTGAGAAGCTCTGCACTGTTGTTCGGTTATTGTCAACTAAGATCTACATTTTAAGTAATTTTCCCACTCCCACACAGAGAAAAGCAAAACTTGCATATACAACCATTTCTTTCTCCAACCTGGAGTGCACACCATGGGGAGCTCCGCCTTCTAGGGCCCCCCTGCACTTGAATTTGGATGTCCATGCTTCTCTTGGCTGCTTATTTCTGCAGCTTCCATTTGCTGCATTGCCTGGTGTTTGCCGCTTCTCTGGGAGTGGTTTTCTTCCATAAAGGTGTTGATCATCTCCTCCTTCCTTGTCAGGTTTGGATTCCTGTCCCATTGATGCACCAGCAATGTTCACCCTCTCCTGTTTCTGAAACGGGTCCATGAGCTTTGCTAGAGGCTCATACACTCTCCACCACATTCTCCTCCTCTGGATATGAATTATAGCCACAGACATATACATATAAATCCAGAACAGAGGTGAGATGAGGCTCAGACCTGGGATTTCTTTGTTAACTTAGCTCACAAGCAGAGTGCCCAGTTCAGAAAGAGAGTGTATAAACTCCCTTAATTGGACTCAATGATTAAGCTCTGGATTCATGGCATTCCAAGGAAATCCTTTTCTCAGGGCCCCCTGGTCCATATTATGGCTAAATCATCTGAGAGCTGCTAACTAATGAGCAGCTCACTGGAGCAAGGCCTCGGAGCTGCATTTTCCCTAACCCTCCTTTATCCACCTTGGGCGTTATCACCATCACTATTTTTCATCTTTATCGTGCCCTTCCGCAGAGGCATTCAATAATGTACCCATTGTGCGAGTAATCTGAAATCCTTTCGGCGAGCAATAGTATTTAGTAGTAATAAAACACTAATTTGTCTACCAAGTGACATATTTATAGGAGCTATTTACTTTGACATATTTTTATTATTTCTACTCATTTGCTAAGTACTTTCCAATACATATTTATGAAGCACATGCCTTTCCCCCAAACAGTACTGAAAAAGTAAATCACATTATTTCTTGTATTAGTAGCAGCAAAGCTTCTAAGTCCTAGTGCCCTGATTTCTGTTACTTCTGGCAGGAGCCAGAAGAACTAATGGTGACTGAGTACCTACTGTGTGCCAGGCTCTCTGTGAAAGGCACTTTCCATAAATCATCTGTTTAACTCCTCTGAGATATGCATTTTACCAATAAGGAAAATGTAACTCTATACAACATAGATTTCTACCAGTAAAATAAGCATTATCTTCTCCAAGGATCCCTGCCAGAAAAAACATAGTAGGATATAGAACCTAGATCTTTCCTTGATTCCAAAATCCTAAACCATCATCCCACTTCACCAGTTGCAAAACAGTCCAACATCTCAGGGTGTAATGCTTCATAAAATCAGTCAGGTGTGGTGGTGCATGCCTTTGGTTCCAGGACTGAGGAGGCAAAGGTAGACCTGGACAGCCAGGGCTACACAGGGAAACTCCCTGTAAAATCTAAGATATTAATGATAGAGTTATTCCCTAAGAAGTCAGCTGTGTCTCTTAAAGCAAAGTGAGTACAAGAGCTGTATCCATTCTAAGACTGGTGTGGTGATTTCAAAGAGAATGGCCCCTAAAGGGAGCAGCATTAATGGGAGGTATGGCCTTGTCACAGGAAGTGTGTCATTGTCGGGTGGCCATTGAAGTCTCCTAGTCTCAACTTACACCCAGAACTACAGACCAGTTTCTGTTGTCTGTGAGTCAAAATGTAAAAATTCTCAGCTCCTTCTCTAGCATCACGTCTGCCTACACAACACCATGATGATAATGAACTAAACCTGTGAACTGTAAGTCAGCTATCACAATGAAATGTTTTTCTTTGTAAGAGTTGCTATGGTCATGGTGTCTCTTCACAGCAATAGAAACCCTAGGGCAGAAGTTGGTACAAGGGACTGGGGATTGTTGTGATAGGCTGGACCATGTTATTATTAGGAATAATATGGACTTTGAGAGTATGGGTTAGGAAAGCAGTGGAAGCCTTTAAGTGCTGCTTAATGGGCCATATAAGTAGAAGCATGGAAGACATGGTGCTGAGAGCTATCTGAGCTACGGGGGCCTGGCTCAAGAGGTTTCAGAGGAAAAGAATATTAATGTTTCCTAGAGATCATTCTTTGCCTCCAGAAAGCTAGGATTAAAGGCATGTGTCACCACACTCAGCAAGACCAAAGCAACACTTATGAAGGAAAGCATGTAATTGTGGGCTTGCTTACAGTTTCAGAGATTTATTTAATCCATTATCACAACGCAGGGAGCATGACATCATACAGGCAGATATGGTGCTAGAGAAGTAGCTGAGAGCTCTACATCTGGACCCACGGGCAGCAAGAGATACAGGGCCTGGCATGGGCTTTTGAAACTTCAAAGCCCACCCCAGTGACACACCTCCTCCAACAAGGCCACACCCACTCCAACAAAGCCACACCTATTCCAATGAGGCCACACCTACTAACCCTTTTCTTTAATTTCTTTCAAAGATTTATTTATTTATTACATATACAGTATACAGAAATGGGTATCAGATGTTATCATCAATGGTTGTGAGCCACCATGTGATTGCTGGGAATTGAACTCAGGACCTCAGAGAAGAACAGTCAGCACTCTCAACCACTAAGCCATCTCTCCAGCTCCTTATTTTTTAACCTTTATTTATTATGTATACAGTGTTCTGCCTATGTGTATGCTTGGATGCCAGAAGAGAGTACCAGATTTCATTATAGATGGTTGTGAACCACCATGTGGTTGCTGGGTATTGAACTCAGGACCTCTGGAAGAACAGCCAGTGCTCTTAACCTCTGAGCCATCTCTCCAAGCCCCTCCTAACCCTTTTCAAGTAGTATCACTCCCTGAGAACTTCCTGACAACAGGAACTGGTCTGTCTTACTGGGTGTAGCTTGAGCATAGGAGTCTTCAATGACCACCCCACAATGACACACTTCCTGCGTTCAAGTATATGAGCCTACGGGGCCATTCTTATTCAAACCACAATACATGTATAGACATAAACATATTTATATGGAATAATATATCTCATTCTAATTTTAGCTGTACACATCACCAACACAGTGAACTGGACAGATGAAACTCGGGTGGACACCTCCATGCCAGAATACAGTGAAGACCTAACAGGGTATGCGTGCATCTAAATCCCTTATCTCCTCCTGGCTCACTACTCAGGCATGCACAGAACCTGCTATTTTTCATTCCGCTTTATTCCCTAACCCTTCAGCTCTCTTGCACACACATGAGATAGCTGCCTTCTCTGGAGTGTTTGTCATTCCCTGTCCCCTGGGGGACATCAGGAAGAGCTGATAAAATGAATCTCTGATCTAGCTTTTTATGGTGAGCTCAGTAGCAAGGGGGTTGAGATGTGCAGCCTTGCCTGTTGGGGCAAAACATGAAAGAAAATTTTGTTAAAATATTTACATATTTACAGCTGAAGGCAGTAAAAGGTTGAAAAAAGAAAGTCTGGCATCGGATGGATTCGAGTTTAATAGATTCATATCCTGAAACCTCAGTGAGCTGCATTTGGTCTGTCAGATGAAGTGATTGCCAGTGCCTCTCAGCTTGTCCTAAGCCCACCTGTGCTAAGTGCTGAACACACACACAAGTCTGAATAGACTCGACTCTGGCCAGGATCGGGCCACCTATTGTCTGACCCACCCCCAGCCCCCAGTCCATTTCTAGTAGGACCACAGCAGGTGCCTCAAGAAAGCTAAGCATGAGCCCCAACTCCATGACTATTTCTTGGTTGGCCTGAGCCTACCACTGAGACACCATTTCCTTTTCTACTACTGAACTAGACAGTGCACAGGGCAATTCTGCACCAATGGGATACAAAGCAGGTCAACAGTCACTAGGCCAAAGCTCAGGTTTCCTTGTTTTCCAAAGGACACAAGGAGATGACCCCTTTCCTGCTCCCAATATTGTCATGTCTGGATTAATGTTCAGAGTGGCCCCAGCCAGGTTTTAAGGAGGACAACAAGCTTGAAGACAAAAACAACACACAAAGTTAAGGATAGAGATGGAAAGGCTTGTTCTCTCCATTGGCCCATTGCATCAACCAACCTTGGCTTCACATTATCAGGGAAGAATAATCTTCTTTATCATTGATGCCTCTCTAAGTGGGATTTTGTTACTTACTATGGAAAGTAGCTTCAATAATACATGGACCCCTCCCCACAAGTCTCAGAAAGCTCAACTTCCTGACTCAAGTGCCATCAAGCACTAGACCCAGTAAGTACGGAACATTCTGTCTAATTTCAAATTGACAAGACAATGACCTCCTGGCATCAGGGTTTAAAAAAAAGACAACAGACTGTGGAGACATGCAGACTATTGATATCGAGGGGAAACAATCCTACACTGTTCTCTTAATTTTTTCTAGTATTGTGGATCAAATGTAGGGCCTTGCCCATGCTAGGCAAGACTCGACCACTGATGTACACCTCTAGGTCACCCTCTAAAATTTCTTACAGCCTACCCACTCACTCACAAGCTCTCACAATGTGGAAAGAACAAGAACAGACACGGGAGGCCTTTAATTCTGCCACTGAAATTGCCACATCTCTACTTTGAGCCTTGGGTTCCTTCTCTAAAATGATAAATTGAGAGCTAGAGTGCATCCTGGTGGTGGAGCCATTGCTTTGCACATGTAAGATCCTAAGTTTGAATCCTTGCCCTGGAAAAAAAAAAAAAAGAAAGAAAGAAAGAAAGAAAGACAGTCCAGGCTAGATGATCTTTATTGGCCTCTCACACTGCACTGTTCTAGAATCCTCATTCAAGTATGAAGCACCTGAAATCACCAACTTCAGGAAACAGGACAGAGCAGGCACCCAGGCTCCTCCCTGAACACCAGTGCCCCCTAACCCCTAACGGGGAGAGGTTCCCTGCAAAGCTGTACTAAGAGACTGTCAAAACATTCCAGGAGTGCTCTTGACTAGTTGGTGCTGTCTGCTATGAGAGCAAGATGCCCACAGAGCACCAGGAGTGGCAGGAATTTTTCCTGGCTTAATGTGTTGATTCTCACTAGGAGCTTGCCAGATGACTGGCCATGGTGTAGATTCCACATTGTGAGAATCCACACACCCTTATATCACTTACTCTCCAGCCTTCAAGCTAGCCTCTATCCTGCTATACCCATTACCCATAAATGCCATATTTTCTTTTTCTGTTTTATTGAGGCAGGGTTTCTCTGTGTAGCCCTAGCTGCCCTGGAACTCACTTTGTAGTCCAGGATAGCCTTGAACTCATAGAGATCTGCCTGCCTCTGCCTCTGGAGTGCTGAGATTAAAGGCATGTGCCACCATGCCTGACATACTTTCTTCTTTTAATTCTTACATTTATTATCACATGTGAAGGTCGTAGGTACCACAGCATGTTTAGAAGTCAGAGGACAACTTGCAGGAGTCAGTTCTCTCCTTCCATTATGTGGGACCCAGGATTGAACTCAGGTCCTCAGGCTTGGAGGCAAGCCCCTTAACCTGCTGAGCCATCTCATTGGCCCTGAATATCAGCTCTTGTTTTTTTTTTTAAAAAAGATTTATTTATTTATTATGCATACAGTTTTACAGAAGAGGGCACCAGACCTCATAATAGATGGTTGTGAGCCACCATGTGGTTTTGCTGAGAACTGAACTCAGGTCCTCTGGAAGAACAGTCAGTGCTCTTAACCTCTGAGCCATCTCTCCAGCCCATGAATATCAGCTCTTGTAACTCTGGTCCCTTTTCTGAAGCTAAGCCATGACTAATTATACAACAAGCTCTCTAACCAAGCACGACCTTACTATAAAAAATGTGCTCCGTAAACAATCTTGATCATTTCTTTACTCTGCCTTTTATTTTCCATTCCCTGGTACTAGCCTCCCCTCTCAGCCAGAGTTACGACTCTCAGATGGATGGCCACAGTGTTGGTAACAGACAGGGGGTTATTTTATTCACTAAGACACGAGGCTGTGGTACAGCTGGCAGGGCGAGAGGTGTAATTATACTGCATCTTAGAGCCACCAGCAATGAATTTCTGTATAAAAGACTAGATTTGCCATGTATTATTTATGCCAGCATCAATTTTCCCAGCTGGTTCTATTTACTGTGCAAATTCTCCTCTGCCTGTTTATGGGTTAGGTCATGGTTCAGCACCTCTGGTTACTCTAGACTGAGGAAGAGCCCCACAGGGCACCATGCATATGAAATAAGTGTCTGGTTCACTGGGAACAGGTCATATCCTTCCTCCCTGGTAAAATAATATCCCTGGGATGGCAGCAAGCTCATGTTCTCACCCATCAGGCTGATGTAGGCAGGTGTGTGAAACCTAGTCAGCTATCAGGGAAGAACTCTCATTCTCTGGAAGTTCCACTGCAGAAACTGAAAAACAGCCTTCTTAGGGGGAAATCAGGTGGCCCTAGGGCTCAGAGGACTTCCTTTTCATATATTTCTAAGAGCACGGCATACATACAGAGCCTTTCATTTCTGAGGCTGTTTCTCCTGAGTAACTCAGAGATAAACGAAGTCCCATCTTGCAGGTGGGAAAACAGAGGCCAGAATAAATGGGGATGGGTGGAACAAAGGTTTCTTGGTGCAATTACTTCATGAGAGATGGTGACACACAGGAGTCAAGAAGCTATTCATCCAGTCACTACAGTGTTTGATGTCCCAAGCTAGGTTGACCTAATGGTAGACATAAAGGAGGAAAACTTGAGACGATGATGGACTATGATGAACTTCCAGGTCTCCCCACTCCCACTTTTCACTGCAGCGTCCTCTGGCCAGTGGCTTCCTGAGATTCCAGAGTGAAGCTGAACAAACTGAAGCTTCTCTTCTGACCAGCCTGAGATGTCTGCACTGCCAGGTCCTCTGTGGCAGTGGACAGCTGCTGACTAGGACACAATGCTGTGAGAGCCTCGAAGATATCTCCTTCCCAATCAATAGCATCACGTCTGTTTGGCAGGCAATTCTGGGTTCTGCTCCTCAGTCCCCAATGTCCCAATGTCTATCACCTCCTGCAGACCTGTTGGCTGGCCAGAGAGAGGGGAAGGTAGAATTAAACTATCTAAGTGGTCAGCTTTTGCTTCAGGGTTTTAGCATCAAAGAATCCTTCAACGGGATACCAGTAGGCATGAAAACTCCCATCTCCGGGACCTAAGATCCCTGACGTGCCCTGGGTTGGCTCACCTGGCGGGGAGACTTGGTCAGACAAACTGTGCGTTGGCCGCTACTTAATGTTCCAGTCCCTTTGATGACATCCAGGAGAATCCTCGTACTGGGTACAAAGCTCCAGGAGCGTCCCAGAGCAGGTTTGAATCTCCTACTATCTCTGTCTCGGGTCAAATGGTTGGTCACCTGCAGGAAGGGACATAGATCCTTGACGGTAGTACAGAAGACACTTGTTCCTACTGCTTCATTTTACAGACAAGAAATCTGAGCTCGATGACTGTCCCAGGAGTTATAACTGAAAAGCTGAAACTAGAGCTACAGGGCTCCTGATCCACACCCAGCTTTCCAAAAAGTCCCAGAGCTTTAGATCTGCCACAAAGCCATGGGGAACCTGTATTCATTCTTTCCTAAAGCTGAGCCAATGCTGGACTTGACTTGGGCCTGCCACAGGCATTCTGAGAATAGTGCATTCAGCCCTTGGTGTCTGGAGTATGTGTCTGTGTGTGGGGAGAGAGGGAGGTCTGGATAAGGAGTCTCACTCTGGGACTAGTCTAAGCAAGCCAGCCACAGAGACACCCAAGCCACAGCCTCTTGATGACAGCAACTATGGCTCTTTCCCTACAGTCCACAACGGAGACTGGCACCCAAGAACCCACAAACACGCAGAAGCCAGGAGAGGAAGGTCTAGGATCTTGTACTTGAACAAAGAAGCAGAGAAACAGATCCTTTCACACTGCCTGCAGGTGTGCAGCTTAGTATAATATTTCCTCAAAATTGGGCAATGACCTAGCTAGATATCGAAAATACATATAGTTGAGTGCATGATGCGTCACAGCCCCTTGGGAGGCTGAAGTAGGACTACTCTTCAGGGTAGGAGTGTGAGGCCAGCCTGAGCACACAGGCTCAGCACAGTGAGACACTGTCAACAGAGAAAAGTAACAGGTAGCCCTGACTCAATAATTACATCCCTCTAATCCCAGCACTCAAGAGGCAGAAGCAGGTGAATCTCTGAGTTCGAGGCCAGCTTGGTCTACAAAGGGAGTTCCAAGACAGCCAGGGCAATGTAGAAAGACCCTGTCTCAAACCAAAAAAGGCAGGAAATACGTTGTACAGAGTTATGCATTCGAGTGCTCGCTGTTAGGGCTGAAGCAGCAGCTCTGCAGCTAAGAAGAGCATACGATGCCTTGCAGAGGATCAACTTTTGTTCTCACCACTGAGCTGTTTCCTGTCCCCATACCCCTTCCTAGAGCTTTATACAGACAGACTCTTGCTGCTAATTTTTTTTCCTGCTCAGGAAGTGGTTTTTAAAGTCTGCATACCTTTCATAAAAAGATTAAAAAGACAACTATAAGATTCAAGTTGTTATCAATCTCCACACCCAAGGAGCCATGCTGCTTTTTTCTCTCTGCAAAATCTTTTTCTTTGGCATATATGTTTTTTAGCCAACTTTTTAAAAATATATTTTATTTTTATAGCCAGGCAGTGGTAGTGCATACCTTTAATCCCAGCCCTTGAGAGCCAGGGGCAGGTGCATATCTGTGAGTTCAAAGCCAGCTTGGCCTACTGAGCAAGTCCCAGGACATCCAGGGCTACACACACACACACACACACAAACCTTGTCTCAAAAAAAAGAAATAAAAAACCAAAAACAACAACAGCAACAAAAAATAACTCATTTTCTGGGTTCTTATATGAACTCTCTTTTTTTTTTTTTCTATTTTCATTTAGTGAAAGAAAAAAATAAAATAAAAAGGGAGGGCATGACTGCTCCTAGGTATGGGTTGAGAAGGGGTTTTTTGTTTGTTTGGTTTTTGTTTTTTTTTTAATTAATTAATTTATTTATTTATTTGCCTTGGTGTTTGCCTGGAACTGGAACTACAGACAGTTGTTAGCTGCCATGTGGTTGCTGGGAATCGAACCCGGGTCCTCTGGAAGAGCAGACAGTGCTCTCAACCACTGAGCCATCTCTCCAGCCCGGTTTTTGGTTTTTTTATAGATTAAAAAAGGGAAAAGGCAGCCAGAGGCATTTGGAAGGGTCTAGAGTAGACATGACCAGCAAATTTAGCTGGGCCATTTGAGGAGATGGGGAGGGAGAGAGAGAGAGAGAAAGGAGCCACTGACCAAGAGAGGCAGCCTGTGCCAAAAGATTGATGTAGGCAAAATTATATAGGCAGCAGAGGAGCTGAGGGAAGGGAAAGCCCAGACCCTAGGCTGCAGAGTTCGGGGTAGGGGGCAGGGTATGCCACCCAGGAGGACCCTGTAACAGGTATGGACTGAGGGATGCTAGGAGAACCTGGTGGCCAAAGTCTACTTTGATTTGTTAGGCATCTCAGCCATTGTCCCAGGGTTTTCAATTTGTTCTGTTTTGCTTTATTGAGACAGGATCTCACTGTGTATCCCAAAGTATTCTTGAATTTGAGATCCTCCTGTCTCAGCCTCTGAGTTCTAAGAGCATGTACCACTACACATAGTTCTTCACAGAGGTTCTTTAAGATGGCCATTTTTAAGCAAGAGATGGGGACACATGCCTGTAATTCCAGTACTTGGAAGCTAGGCAGGAGGATTCTATAAGTTCAAGGCTGGCCTGGGCTACAAGGTAAAACCCTGCTTAAAACAAACATCCTTTTTGATTTGTCAAAATAAATCTTGGACCAGATTTGGCCTGTGGCTTGCAGTTTGCCAAACCCTTCTATCTTATAATGATTTTTAAAATTCCTAATCTTGGAGCCTTCAAATAATTACTGTTTTTTTGCTTTGTAATAAAATTATAATGCTAAGTGTGAGGGTAACAGCTGTAATTTCAGCATTTAGGAGGAGGAGGCAGAAGGTTCAGGAGTTCAAAGACTGTGTAGGCAACATGGGACTCTAAGAAACACTTCAGTCATAAAAGAGGCCCTAGGGGAATGGGGATGGGTGGTGGGTGGAGGGGTGACTCAGTGGTTAAGAGCACTGGCTGCTCTTTGAGAGGAGCTGGGTTCAATTCCCAGCACCCACATGACAGCTCACAGCTGTTTTGAACTCCTTTTCCAGAGGTATGCATCTGATTCCCACATGCATACTTGCAGGCAAAACACACACACACACACACACACACACACAAAATAAATGAATTACTTAAAAAAAAAAAAAGGGACCTAGAAGATCTGCCCTGCTAATTATATCCGATCTCATAGATCTGTTCAGCTCCTCTCCTACCACTCAATATGTGGATAAAATGTTTTGAGCTCTTCAGAACAAAACAAGACACAGAAAAACTTAACAGTAAACATTTTTTAAAAATAAATATTTGTTAAAAAAAAAATGGGGGGGGCTGGAGAGATGGCTCAGCAGTTAAGAACACTGACCACTCTTCCAGAGGACTGGGGTTCAATTCCCAGCCCCAACATGGCAGCTCACAACTGTCTGTAGTTCCAGTTCCCAGTTCCAGGTAAATACCAAGGCAAATAAAAATAAATAAATAAGTAAATATTTGTTATTATTAATTTATGTTTAATGTGTACAGGTGTTTTGTCTGCATGTATATCTATGCACCATGTGCATGCCCTGTGCCCATGGAGGCCAGAAGATGGGGGTGTTAGATCCCCTGAGATTGGAGTTACAAATGTTTGTGAGCTGTCATATTGGTTCTGGGAATTGAACTCAGGTCCTCAGGAAGAACAGCCAGTGTTTTTTGTTTTGGGTTTTTTTTTTTTGTTTGTTTTTGAGATAGGGTTTCTCTGTGTAGCCCTGACTGTCTTAGAACTCGATATGTAGCCAGTGTTCTTTTTTTTTAATTTTTATGTTATTTATTTATTTGCCTTGGTGTTTGCCTGGAACTGGGAACTGGAACTACAGACAGTTGTGAGCTGCCATGTGGGTGCTGGGAATTGAACCCCGGTCCTCTGGAAGAGCAGTCAGTGTTCTTAACCTCTCAGCCATCTCTCCAGCCCTAGTCGGTGTTCTTAACAGCTTATCTGTCTCTTCACCCATATATTTATTTGTTTGTTTTTTGAGACGCGGTTTTTCTGTGTAGTCCTCGATGTCCTATAACTCAGTCTATAGATTAGGCTGGCCTCAAACTCAGAGATCCACCTGCCTCTGCCTCTTTGATTAAAGGTATGTGCCACTACCGCCCAGCTTAAATTATGTGTATGTTGGTAGTGTTGATGCTCACAGAGGTCAGTGGTGCCAGATTCCCCTGCAGCTAGAGTTACGGGTATTGTGAGCTACCCAGTATGCCTGGGGCTGGGAACTTGACAGGGTAAGGAGATGGGGGAACACTCACTCTTTAGATTTACCTCAATAAATACAACTTAGAAAGAAAATCTGGGGCTGGAAAGGTGGTTTAGCAGGTAAAGACGCTTGCCTAGAAACTCTGGATGCACAGAGTGTGATCTCCAGTACCATGTAAAAAAAAGTACAATGCCATCTGTAACCCCAGCCCTGGCATCCTGCAGAGTCGTGAGAAACAGGGACAAAGAGAATCAGCCAGACTCAGAAGTGAAGAGGCAGAAATAAGAATTGCCTGGAAGGGGCTGGAGAGATGGCTCAGCAGTTAAGAGCACCGTCTGCTCTTCCAGAGGACCCGGGTTCGATTCCCAGCACCCACATGGCAGCTAACAACTGTCTGTAGTTCCAGTTCCAGGCAAACACCAAGGCAAATAAATAAATAAAGTTTAAAAAAAAAACAAAAAAAAAAGAATTGCCTGGAAAAGAAGATCAAAGGCGAGAACTGACTGCTAACACTGTCCCCTGAACCCCACGTGGCACACACGTGCCTGCACTCTTCTGAACATGAGCGAACACACACACAAATGACAACGAAATGGATCATAAAAAACACAGAACAAAAGCAAGTGGTGGTAGCCCGTGCCTTTAATCCCAGCAAGAAGAAGCAGAGGCAGGTGGATCTGAGTTTGAGACCAGCCGGGTCTACAGAACTAGTTCCAGGACAGTCAGGGCTCCATAAAGAAACCCTCCCTTGAAAAACCAAACCAAACAACCAACCAAAACCAAAAAAAAAAAAAAATGACCCAAAACAAGATAGTCTCTAATCCTTGTAGCTATTCATGGTCCAAACACCTCTCTGTCCAAGCTGAGCTCTGCTCTGTCCTTTTAAGGGCTACTATTGTTCTAAGTTGACAATTAAGAGAAACAGAGAGCTAGCTACAACTAGAAATTAGGTTCATAGGAAAACCTCCTCACCACCACTGCCACACCCAGGTCCCGGGCCAGGATCTTGAGCTCTCGGGCCAGCTGCATCATCAAGGCCAGGCCTGGGGGAGGAGCAAACAGGAAGGGTAGCAGAGCGCAAAAGAGGGGACAGGACTGGGAGGTGACATCCCCATCCTGTGCCCAGGCTCTCCTTTGCTACTTACCTTCCCTCTGCTGACCTCCCAGAAGTGGGGCGACCACCGCAGTGACAGAATCCACAATCACTACCTTCACAGAGCCTGAAGAAGCTGTCGCCTGTAGGGATGGGAAAAGGAGGTATCAAGAACCAATGACCTCTGGGCGATGCCCGGGGAAAGCTCCTCTATTAAAAGGTGGAGGCCAGTGAAATGATGGCTCAGTAGACTGTCTCAGCACAAGCCTGGAACCCAAATAAAAGTAGAAGAGAACCTACTCCACAGAGTTGTCCTCTGTCACCTACACACACACAGGGTGGCATGCATATGTACACACACACACACAATATCAAAAAAAAAATAAAGCCTACTCCTCAGATTATTTTTTTAAGAAGTCATAAACAATGTTTCCTACCCAAATACAGGCTGTACAGGCCTCACGGAAGCACTTCCCCTGACCCCAAAGGCATAATAGATTTAGTAGACAGATAGAGTTTAAGTCATAGGACACTACAAATGGTCCTTTCAGGAATCCCCATGCAGATTCCAGTGGCAGTCTCCTTACACTAACCCTACTGCTAGCCCCTTCTCTGCTTCTGAATCTCCTCACTGCCGCTGCTCACTTTCACTTCAAATCCCCAAGCTTCATCTGCTGAAGGGTCAGCTCTCTACTAAGGAAGCCAGAGCCTGGAGCATGCTGGGAAAGCATTCTACCTGAGTTACATCCTAGATTTTACCTCCTAGGCCCTCCTCTCCCATAGCTACCATGATTCCAATTAAAGGCAGCTGCTTCAGCCAGGCAGCGATGCTCACCTTTAATCCCAGCACTTGGGAGGCAGAGGCAGGCAGGTCTCTGTGAGTTTGAGGTCAGCCTGGTCTACAGAGTTAGTTCCAGGACAGCCAGGGCTACACAGAGAAGCCCTGTCTTGAAAAACAAACAACAAATAAAGGCAGTTGTTTCTTTAAGAACCTAATGCCATTTTTCAGACTATAGTCTATTGTCTTTACACACGTGAACATGGTCCTAGCATCCATGGATCTGAGCTGTCTTCCTGGCTTCTTTCTTCTCAGATCCTGAATCTGCCACATGTGTTGCTTCCACTGTACCATGTCTTGGCTGCTTGGCATTTCTACTCTGCCTTCTGTGTGTCTCAATTCCAGCCTGAAACTATGCTTTAATCTTCTAGTCTCTGACGCTTAGGCCTGTTACCAACATGTCTAAGAGAGGCCAGTTAAACCAACCTGCTTAGGCCCTTGTCAAACCTGTCCAGCTAAATAGCACAGCAAGTCCTCTGCTGCTTTTGCCAAGAACCTGGGTTTGGTTCCAGCACCCACAAGATGGCTCACTACCTTCTATAACTAAGTTCCAGGGGAATTAAATGCCCTCTTCTTGGCTCCAAGGGCACCAGGTAAGCAAACTATGCATATATATTCATACACATAGATACAATTTTAAAACCTTAGGGAAAAAAAAAAGGCTAAGTGCCATTCAAAATCTCCTCTCCCTTCCTTACAGACATTAGTTTGAGCAGTACTGGGTAAAACTCTCCTGTCATCAGTGAGGAAGAGCCCAATTCAAGATATGTATAGAGATGATTTGCTTTTGGCCAATTATGCCTGGAGGGATACCTCAGTGGTGGTGTTTGCCTAACATATATAGGCCCTGTATTAGATCCCTAGTGTCACAAAAAAGAGAAAAATTATATTTGTTTATTTACATGTGTAGGTGAGTGTGTGCGCATGTGTGCATATATATTCATGACACAGCACTTGGAGTCAGTGGACAAACTGCAGAAGTCAATTCTTTCCTTCCACTGTGTGGGTCCTGAGAATCGAGCCTGGGTTGTAAGGATTGGCAGCAAGTACCTTTATCCTTGAAAACTTCCTCACCAGATCTTATCACAATTAAAAAAACAAACCTGGCGGGAGGCGGGGGTGTGGGGGGTGGGGGGTGCCTGGAGAGATGGCTCAGCGGTTAAGAGCACTGACTGGGGGGGCTGGAGAGATGGCTCAGAGGTTAACAATACTGACTGTTCTTCCGGAGGACCTGAGTTCAATTCTCAGCAACCACATGGTGGCTCACAACCATCTACAATGACGTCTGGTACCCTGTTCTGTATACTGTATACAGAATAAATGAATAAATAAAAATCCTTTTTTAAAAAAAAAAAAAAAAGAGCACTGACTGGCACCCTCACAGACATACAAGCAAAACACCAATGCACATAATATAATAAAAATATTACAAAAAAAAAAAAAAAACCTGGATGGGGGAGGGATGGCCCAAGCCTTTAATTCCAGCACTTTGGAGGCAGAGGCAAGAAAATCTCTGTGAGTTCTAGGTTAGCTTGGTTGACAGTTCCAGAACTGCCAGAGCTATCCGGAGAAACCATGTCTTGGGGGAAAACAAAAAAAAAAATCAAACCAACCAAAACAAAAACCAAACCAACGTGGCTAACTAAATGGAAGAAGAAGGGGTCTACTAGTGGTCCTAGAGTATATTTCCTCCTTTTTTGTTGTTGTTGGTGGTGGTTTTTTCGAGACAGACTTTCTCTGTGTAGCTCTGGCTGTCTTGAAACTTACTATGTGGACCAGGCTGGCCTCAAACTCAGAGAGCCACCTGTCTCTGCCTCTCAAGTACTAGGATTAAAGGTGTGTGCCATCACTGTACTGCCCAGCTACATTCTTCTTAATAAGAGGGAAGAGATAATAATAATAAAGTATCTATGGCTTATTTGTTTGAGATAATAATAATAAAATACCTATTGCTTATTTGTTTGAATATGGAGCACAGGTGGCTATGTACAAAACGCTTGGGGCCACAGCAGTCACTTGCCAATTCTGAGTGACTAGCTGGAGAATCACGGAACTCAGTGCCAGCCTACAGTCTCAAAAAAGACAATCAGATTGTCTCAAGAGTCAAATCTCCTAGCCAGATGTGGTGAAGCATACCTTTAATCTGAGCACTCAGGAAACACAGCAGCAGCAGGATCTCTGTTAACTCCCAACCAGTCTCTACCCCTTACACACACAGCCCCTTACACACACACACACACACACACACACACACACACACACACCCCACATGCAGAGTTTTCCTAATTGATTTCAGTGAGTCATGCAGAGGGGACTGGTGAGCCTGTAAACAGTCATGTACAGGGCTGGTGAGCCTGTAAACAGTGAAACACATGAATTATGAATTAAGTAGCAAGGAATTCCACCTGGGGCTCAGGCAGGTGGGGTTGGGGGGGAGGGATCCCAGCAAACACAGATAGAGCTCTTACCCTGGACACATGCACTCCAAATAAAGCCTATGGTAGGACACCTGCCCTAATACAGACAATACCTGGCCAGCTGGGTAAAGCAGAAACAGGCAGATCTGCAGGCTCACCTGCTGGGCCATGGTGCCTCGAAGGTCCTGCAGCATATCCAGCATCTGGTAGATGTCAAATGCATGTACCACCTGTATCCTCTGGAGAGCACCTGCCTGACGGGTGGGAAAGAGAAGCAGGGACTTGGACAGGGGATCCAGGAAAGCAGTAAAGAGTAATCACAAAGCTGAAAAGGCAAAGAGACACAGTGCCGGCATCCAGAATGACAAATGGGTTTTGCCTAATGGGCTGGATTTCACAGTAGTGACTACCTGAGTGCTGAGCCGTAAGATATTCACATTTCAGCAGGAAGGACAGATATGATTGATTAGTGATGCCTGCCCTGTCAAGAAATGGGCTGGAAACATAGGTGTAGATGTTTGCCAGCTCTGAGTTATAGTGTTCGAGGACTTGGAAGTTCCTGGAGAATCGATGTGGGTGGCATCCAAGTTGGGATGACAATGTTAACATGAGTTAAGTTTTGAAGCAAGAAATGATGATTCTCACAGATGGGATATATTCTTACAACGCAAACAGGCATGAAGTCTTCTAGCATCAGAATTTTAAAGGAACCGAGCCACCTTGCTCTCTACCTGTTTCTCCTCATCTTGGGTTCTAGCTTGTAGTAGCTGGAGGAGGCGGGATGCTGTCATTCCTCCATTAGAATCAACATACAGTACATTCTGCTGTAGGCTGTGGGCCACATTTGCAGCCACACAGAGACATACCTTCAGAGAGAGAGAAGATGAGGAACTGGGTAAACCTAAGCCCTTGGTAAAGAGGGAAGGCCACCAGGCAGCTTCCCTACCACATCCTGCCCAGATTCCAGCAACATACCCTGGTGAAGGCCATACCCATTTCAGCACCCATCTGACACCTGCAAGAACTCCCCCAAGGAATCCAAGACAATGCACCCACCTCCCCCAACCCTCCCTGATGTTGGCCCAAGGGTACCTGGGTCTTTCCGCTACCTGGGCCTCCTACAATTTCAGTCATCTCCCCAGTATAGAGGCCAGCATCAAGTAGTTTGTCCAGGCTGATGGTAGAAGAAAGGGGATGGGTCAAGAGAGAAGACACTATTAAATCTGCAGATAAATTTATGGAAGTAAGCTGGGCATGGCAGCAAATGGCTTTAATCCAGACATCCGGGAGGGAAAGGCAGGCCTCTGTGAGGCCAATGGCAATATGAGACCTGACTTAAAAATAAAAAAAAATAAAAATAAAAAAGAAAAAGTATATTTGGAAATATACTTGGGGAGCTAGCTTAATGGTAGAATACTTGCTTATCATATGCAAAGCCCTGAGAGTTCAATCTCTGGTATGGGACTGGGGGAGGGGGCTGGGAAAACTGGCATTCACTAATATAGAACCTTCTAATCCGAGAACACACATTTCTTCATTTATTTGGGTCACCTTTGATCTCCATCAGCATTTTTAATTTTCATCATACAAATTCTATACAGGCTTTGTCAGAATTAGACCTACATATTTCATTTCCTTAGATACAACAGCACATGGCATTTTGCTTTTAATTTCAGTTTTCACATGTTTATTGTGAGTTCAGAGAAATGCAATTGATTTTTATGTGTTGATCTTGTATCCCCAGACCTCGCTAAACTCAATTATTAGCTCTGGGAGTTTGTAATTATTTTTTATTTGCTTGTTTTAGTCTGCCTCCCTCCTCTGGTAGGAGCACCCCGGGGGTCTTCATTCCCATTGTGTCTCTGGTATTAGAGCTGAAAACCCTGAAGGCATATAGTAAATGTTACTGAAAAAAAAAAAATTAAAAGAACAGTGGTTTGGCTGTCAAAACTCTGGCTGTGGATGTGGAAGCTTTGAGATGAACCTCAAAATATGGCCACTCCCTAAGCCAGTTCTGCCCCTGAACTGCCATGAAATGGGTTACTACGCTCCATGCTCAGCCCAGGGTGGGGCTGAAGCTTGTGTTGCAGCCTAAACCAATGGCTGCCGGTCAAACACCTCCCTTCCTACCTCAGCAATCATAGTCACAGACTGCAGGCCTCTGAAGAGGTTCTTGATAATCAACCATGACCTATCAGCACGTGACAAGCAGCAACCAGTCACCGCTTCACCTATTTCGCTCCAGGGACCACAGGTTCTAGCCAGCCAAATCTGGTTCTTACTTCAGCCTTGAGGCTTGTGCACACTCTGGGTCTGTTTAATGAGCCTCTACTCAATAGGTCCCCAGGCCCTGCTTCTGGTCCCATTCTCCCTGAGACACCGAAAGCCCAGCTCCATCACAGCAGCTGCTCTCAGGGTGTGTGTGTCCTGTCCTCTGTCCCTTCCCCGACACACCGGATCAACAATATCAGCAACACCATCAGAGACTCTAGAGTTAGATCGGCTTCTGAACAGAACTCCATCCAGGTGGGTGTTGGCAAAAGGGGTCAATAAAGGTGCTTGCCTTGCAAACATAGGGATCTTAGTTTGAGCCAAAGAACCTATTAAAAAAGAAAGTGGGTGTGAGGTCTGGAGAGGTGGCTGAGAAGTTGACTCACAACCACTCAGGGTATCTGACACCTCTGGTCTCCACAGGTCCTTGCATACAGGCACACATACTCACAATGGATACATAGACATAGCAATTAAGCTAAAATAACTTTTAAAAAAGAAAAAAAAAAAAAGCTGTGGTGGTGTGCATTTAAAATTTTTGTTTGTTTAATTTTGCTTTTCAAGATGGGGTCTCTCTGTGTAGCTCTGGCTGTCCTGGAACCCGCTCTATAAACCAGGCTGGCCTTAAAATCACAGAAATCCATCTGCCTTGGCCTCCCCAGTGTTAGGATTAAAATCATGCACCATCATGCCCAGCTAAAATAAAATATAAATCTACTACATACTGGGCTGTGAGACTCCACTTGCATGAGGTACTTCCATTTTTTTAAAAAGATTTATTTATTATGCATACAGTATACAGAAGAGGGTACCAGATGTTATTCTAGGTGGTTGTGAGCCACCATGTGGTTGCTGGGAACTGAACTCAGGACCTCTGGAAGAACAGTCAGTGCTCACAACCTCTGAGCCATCTCTCCAGCCACTTCCCAGACAAGTTCCCACCGTGTTTCCATCCCTGACTCCTCCCACTGCGTCTGGAGTGGGGTGCCCTACCATTATGTCCAGTTACCTCTGAGCATATCAATATATGTGGAGAGACTCCAACCAGGCTGCCTAAAATGTAAGGCTTTCTTCCCACCTTTCCCACTGAACTTCCTTCCCATCAGTTCTTTTTCTAGCCATTCAGAGACACACCTTGCCTTTCTTGAAGACCTTATTCCAACAGAGATGAACAGACAAAAAGCTCTGGCTTGCCAGACATAACCAAACTCCCACATCGAAAGCATTCCCATAATGTGCCACATGCTCTATTGCCCTGCAAATATTTATACTGTGCCTCAGCACTCTGAGACTCACAACAAAGGACCCTGTGTAATGGTTTAATAAGATATTAATGGCTCTAACATGATAATAACGGTTAATCACGCATTTCACTAACCTTGACTTACCTCCAAAGTTACATCCACTATGTAGGCACAGCACACTGTAGCTAGCAAATCACCTTAGACTCTTCATACCTACACCCTGTCTGATAGTAATTCTCTTGCCACACCTCTCTTCCAACATGTCTTCCACTGTTACAAACCCTGCATCAGATTCACACAGCCCATACCAGTACCACCAGATCCTTGCCGGACCTCTTCTGGTTGGCCTGTTCATCTTGTATATCTCTGCCCCATGGCCTCTCAATGCTTTCACAGTGGTCTCTCACCTCTAGTTAACATCAAAACAGTCCAGTCAGAATTAAGTTCTTAGACATGACTTCTAATGCCCAAACCATCTAGTAGCTGCAGGAATTTGAGCCGGACCCTGAACCTGAGTCCCCATTTATTCACATACACATCAATGACTTCAAGGGCAGTGAACTCTCATTAGGGGTTGTAAAGGGCAAATGAAATACATGCCATGAAATGCTGAGCACAATGTCAGAGTCAAGACGAGTCTTCAGGGCAAGCTCAGTGGTTGTAGTCTGCCAATGTCAAGGCTACCTGTGCTACCTTGAGTCCCCAACCCATAATAACTGTAGCTGCAATAATGCCAGTGTAGCTTCTCATTGCCTCTCTGTGGACGCTGGTTTTCTAAGTTTCCTGGGCTCCAAACCAATGTGCAGCCTTGCTGCACTCACAAGTCTCCTATATATACTAACCACCATACTTGGAGTGGGAGCCTTGTCTCACTCATACAGATAGCATCTGCCTATGTCTGGCACCCAGTAGGCACTCAGCCAATGTTTGATGGATTACAAACACAGACCCCCAACTATCGAGAGCAAGCACCAGACTGTGAGGACCTTGCCAAGAGGATGTGTTATGGAAACAGCAAGGGCCAGACCAATCCAAAGACCTTTGTGATGGCAGTGTTATTCATCAAACTCCGCACAAACAGGCCAGGAGAGAGGTCAGGCTCACTTGGCCAGAAAATGCCAGTTGTCTTCCAATTCTTTCCCAACCCTAACAACAGGGCACAATATAACTGCTCTTTTCAGTGAGTGTATGCAGGTTCCTGGCTGCTGTTTCCTATGGCAAAGGCTCTGGATTCTATATCACTTGCCTCACCTCTGCTGGCCCCTCCTCTTAGACTAACCACAAAGGAGGTCAAACAATATCTAACGTCTACAGTCTATGACAGTGGTTCTCAATCTGTGGGTCTTGACTCCTCTGAAAAACTGAACAATTCTTTTACAGAAGTTGAATATCAGATGTTTAGATTATAATTTATAGCAGTAAAAAAATTACAGTCATGAAGTAGCAACAAAAATAATTTTGTGGTTGAGAGGTCACCACAAAATGAGGGTCACAGCATTGGGAAGGTTGTGAACCACTGCTCCAGGGGTCAGACCTTAGGTCCAGACTCCTAGAAAATCTTAATCCTGCCCTGGACTCACTTGCCTCATTCTGAGATATCAGGAACTCTACTGAAAAATGAGATATTAGTGACATCGTGTGTTATAGACAGCAACTCTTCACTGGGAAAAGTTGGCTCTCAGGAGGTACCTGGAGACATTTTTGATGGTTATAACTGGGGGCAGGAGATGTGATCCTGGCATCTGATGGGTAGAGCCTCTCAATACACAGAATATTCCTATCACAGCAAATAATTACTTCTCCCCCAAGTAGCAATAGTGCTGAGGTTAAGAACCCCCGTGGTTCTCTTCTAAGAAAAAAGAACTCAGGAGTCCAGATGCCAGCTCCAGACTGCCCTCTCCAGCCCTGCCAGCTTTGTGGTCTCAGCATGGGAAGCTCGGCTTTCACCTTCTTGCCCAGGTAAGCATACAAACCTTCCAATGCCGGTGGACAGGATGGCAGTGGATGTCTTCAGTTCCTCATACAGGTCTGCACCATTTAATGGAAATGCAGAGAACTGGGCCAGCAATACTCTCCTCAGGGCAACCAGGGCCTGCCAATAACGCAGACACTTAGGCTCCAGAGGGCCCAGACTCCAGGCTGCCTAGTGATCAGCTAATCCCCGGAAAGAGCAATCCAGGACTAGCCCCCTCCCCACAATCAACTTCGGAACTCTGATCCTGCAGCTTGGGGACCCCGCTCTAGAAGATTGAGATGGAGCTTGCACATCGTGAACTCACCTTGTAGGACAAGCCACTGGTCTGGGATACCTCCTCCAGGTTAGCAGCTGCCAGGTCCGCCACTGTTAAGAGAGACCAAGTGCAATTGATTAGCAACAGGAACGAGTTAGCCTTGCCATGCTTGCCTTTTCCTCTGTTGGGAAAATGGCATTAAGGTCTTAGTCTACTCCCAATTTCAAGCACACAGGCCCTGATGCAGGAGCCCAGCACACAGTAGAGCCCCATCTCTAACTTGGCTCCCACAAACCGAGCCTCCCAGTCAGAGTGTGGCCCTGTTAGAGCGAAGTGGCCCGCACTTATGCCAAGACCGTGGCACCAATCTCTGCGGTCGTGCCCATGTTGTGTGCAACGAGTCCACGAGGTCACCTGTCTTGATCCTTCGGCCCCTCAGAAGCTGGACGATCTCCTCGCTGAGTCCGGGGCACAACCCTGGCCTGAGCACGCCCATGTTCTTTACAAACCTAGGACGCCTGCCGAGTCCCCCACTATGGGCGAAACTCGGTTCCAATTCTGGAAAGGGTCTTATTGCGCCAGTGCTGGAGGAGGAGGCGGGAAGAGGATGCAAGGACCGGGTGCAGGACACCAACCCTTCCGACTCACAGGACTTCAGCGCCTTGGGCCCGCCCCCTCTCGGAGGACGCTTCCGGGTTCGGCGACTGGAGCGTTTTTGTGGCTCAGGCCTACAGCGCCATCTGCCGACCAAGAGGGCAAACGCGGCGGCCTTGCGACTCGTGCCAGCCATCAGAACTACACTCCCCGCCTCCCTTCTCTTCCTCCCCTTCTCCTCTCCCTCCTCTCCACCTACTTCTATGAGTTCCTGTGTACTAACTTCCATTCCAGCTCTAGGGACACTCTCACCCTACTTACTGAGTGGAGCGCACCTGCCTTCATGTTAGGAAGACAGGCAATGAAAAGAGATCAGTGGGGCTGGAGAGATGGCTCAGCGGTTAAGAGCACTCTGCTCTTCCAGAGGACCCGGGTTCGATTCCCAGCACCCACATGGTAGCTCACAACTGTCTGTAGTTTCAGTTCCAGGCAAATAATTAAATAAATAAAGAAAAGTATTACAATTTACAGATAGTTATAAGCCACTGTGTGGGTGCTGGGATATGAACCCTGGTCATCTAGAAGAACAATCAATGTTCCTAACTGCTAAGACATTTCTCTATCCCCATACTTTCTGAAGGTTTCTATCTTTTGAGACGGGTTCTCTGTGAATCTCTGTCTGTCTTAGAACTCACTCTGATGACCAGGCTGGCCATGAACTCAGAGATCTGCTGATTCTGCCTCCACCTTCTGATCGGTGTAGGGATTAAAGGTGTACACCACCACCATTTGGCTTAAGCTATTGGCCGAGCAATTAAATTATAATTAATATTAAGCCTCCATGTCAGTTATTTGGGAATTGGTGAACAGGAAAGGAAAGTCCATCTACAGTTTACTATTTTGAATTTTTTAAAACCACATCTGGGGGCTGGAAAGATGGCTCAGAGGTTAAGAACACTGACTGTTCAGGGCTGGAGAGATGGCTCAGCGGTTAAGAGCACCGTCTGCTCTTCCAAAGGACCCGGGTTCGATTCCCAGCACCCACATGGCAGCTAACAGCTGTCTGTAGTTCCAGTTCCAAACACCAAGGCAAATAAATAAATAAAGTTTTTTTTTTTTTTTTTTTTTTTTTTAAAAAAAAAAAAAAAGAACACTGACTGTTCTTCCAGAGGTCTTGAGTTCAATTCCCAGCAACCACATGGTGGCTCACAACCATCTATGATGACATCTGGTACCCTCTTCTGTACACTGTATACATAATAAATAAATAAATTTAAAAACCACATCCAGTGGAAAAAATACAGCAGTTTCACAAACCTATGAGTCAGGTTCTATTTCTCTCTGAATTTTGTAGTTGAATTGGGGCTCAGTAATGTTTCTATTCTCTGAGTCACACAACTAGAAAGTACAAAACTGAATCTCGGATCCACATCTAACTGCAAAGCTAGTGTTACTGAACTTGCTCTCTCTTCTCCCTGGAAGTTGTTGGTGTTTTTTATTTTTTAAAAATAGATTTATTTATTTATTATGTATACAGTATACAGAAGAGATCATAGATGGTTGTGAACCACCATGTGGTTGCTGGGAATTGAACTCGGGACCTCTGGAAAAACAGTCAGTGCTCTTAACCTCTGAGCCACCTCTCCAGCCCCTGGTGTGTTTTCTGCCGAATACTCTGGCTCTCTCCATAGCAGAGAAGTTGTTTTTAGAAATATGTCCCTATGATCACCATTGTCTCTCAAACTTTCATGGTATTTGGAATTCTAGCACTAAAGCCAGCTACTCTGTGAGCTACGAACCACAGTAAGCTAATTCATGTATTCTACTTGGTCTTTTTTAATGTTTTATTTTAATTTTATGTGAATTGGTGTCTTGCCTGCATGTATAACTGTGTAAGGGTGTCAGATCTTGGAATTACAGACAGTTGTTAGCTGCCATGTGGTTGCTGGGAATCGAACTCAGGTCCTCCGGAAGAACAGTCAGTGCTCTTAACTGCTGAGCCATCTCTCTAGCCCCTCTACTTGGTCTTACAATAAAAACCCAGAGCCAGATATTGGGACAAAGCTGAAAGATCAGAAAGACAGAGGAACAAGCCACACCACAGTCACATCTCACCTAGCCAACTCCTCAGAATCCTCAGACTGAATGCCTCTGAGTCCTCAGCCAAAAGGGAAGGGAGAGGCCACAGGTACAGGCAAAAAGCTGAACTTCTGCCTTATAATTCTTCCTCTCCCCTGCCACATCACTTCCTGTTTCAACTTTCCTAGTGCTAGGATTAAAGGTGCTTGTTTCCAAGCACTGGGAACAGAGGCATGGGATCCCAAGTGCTGGGATTAAAGGTGTGTGCCACCACCACCTGGCTCTGTTTGGACTTGAACTCACAGAGATCCAGGCTCCTCTCTGCCTCTGCCTCCTCAGTGCTTAGATTAAAGGTGTAAGTCACCACTCCTTGACCCTCATGGCTAAATTTGTGGCTGACACTGTCCTCTGATCTTCGGGTAGACTTTATTAGATACACAGTATATCACCACAGTAAGCTTTCACTATGCCTTTGCTCCTGGCTACAATGGGATTTATACTGTTTAGATGCCAGGACAGGGAACCTTAACATCTGTAGAAGAAGTCTTCCTCTTCAAAGGCTCTTTAGCTCAGCCCAGGAGGTGTTTCTCTGTCACTAGCCTGTTTCTCCTTCTGGGACAACTCTAAAGGGTGTTAGAGCCTTTTGAAATTTCTAGAGGAGGACAGAGCAGCTGTGGCCACAAATGTCACCTAGCAGGGGCTGTGTGTGCTGGAAGGGGCCAGGAAGGTTGTTTCTTGGCTCTACCCCATCCCTGACACACACTTTTGCTCTGTCCAGCTGCACAGCAAGCCTCACATCAGGGGAGGCTGGCCCCTAATTGTTACACACACTCTGATGATTGTGAAGTCAGCTTGCTGTTCACCCATGCCACCCAAACGAAGGGTGGGACCTTTGCCTCAGTCTTTCTCTGCTTCCTGCCAGCTAGTTTTCCTGCACGGTGGTGACGGTTGTGATCCCACCCACACCAGATGGCCACAGAGGCGTTCAGTAAGGTGGGGGGTGGGGAGGAGACGGTCCTGAAAAAGAAGAAGAAGAAAGAAACCCTCAATGTTTTAAATGTGGTTGACCAGCTGCCAAAGCCCTGTCCAAACTCCAAGTTTATTAACCGGTCCTTGGCTACCAAAGGCTTCTCGCTTTCCTCAAGAAGAAGCTTGGTCAGCTACTTAGAGGAAGACACCACCAATGCCATGTAAGATACGATTCTGGGTCCTCCTTTTGAAGGCTAGGAAAGCTTTGCAGTCTACACTGGGGTTCCTTGGGGAAGAATAAGCAGCTTCCCCACACATCTCCTGAGCCCCACATCATTTCTGAGAACATGTGGGTTGCCCGCTCTAGAAGGCCTTTTTGGATTTGTGTGTTATAGTGCTCCTTATTCTGCTGGGTGCTCACCACCAGCACTGCCCTACCCTAGGTTTCTCTTTATTTTTCTCATTCTATTCTGCTTGCCTGCCTTCCAGCTGAGGCTCGCTGGTCCTCTCAGTAAGTTTGGGATTCGTCTACTTCATACCACAAAACTCTTTTTCTCTTTTGGTGAGAACTATAACCTGGTGTTCGTCTGGAAATGCTAAGCTGGGAAGCATAGTCTGGGCTTTCAGAGGACATCAGGCCTAGTGTGAGTGGTGTCGGTGTCCTTGTGAGAGATGTCAGGCAATAAAGAGGGTGGTACGGTGCAGCTTGGTAAATGTTTATCACAGGGCACCATGAGAAACCAGAGGAGATTTCAAAGGGTTTGCTTAGGGCAAAGTGCAGGCACAGGAGACCACTTAGAGGAGGTGACATAGAGGAAACTCTCCAGGAGAAGGGTTTTCAAGGTGATGACTGAGGAAATAGCATAGTTTCAACTGACCCGTGAATGGGGCCTGGGCTTCGTCAAATGCTCTGCTGTCACTGACTAGAGTCATCATGTGGTTGCTGGGGATTGAACTCAGGTCCTCTGGAAGAGCTGCCAATGCTCTTAACCTCTGAGCCATCTCTCCAGCCCCTACCAGATTATTTTTAATGTGCATTGTTGTTTTGCCTACATATATATCTGTGAACATCCCCTGGAACTGGACAGCTGTGAGCTGCAATGTGGTTGCTGGGAATTGAACCCAGGTCCTCCGGAAGAACAGCCAGTGTTCTTAACCACTGAGCCATCTCTCCAGCCCCTGGTGTCAGTTTTTGAAACCTCAAACCCTACCTACAGTGATACACTTCCTCCAACAAGGCCACATATTCTAATTCTTTCTAAACAATTCCACTAACTGGGGACCAAGCTTTCAAATGGGGTCATTCTCATTCAAACCACCACAGGGGAACAGGAACTTTTTTTTTTTTTTTTTTTTAAGATTTATTTATTATGGATACAGTATACTGACGAGGGTACCAGATGTCATTACAGATGGTTGTGAGCCACCATGTGGATGCTGGGAATTGAACTTGGGACCTCTGGAAGAACAGTCAGTGCTCTTAACCTCTGAGCCATCTCTCCAGCCCCCTGGAACAGGGACTTTTTGTTTTGCTGTGTTCTTATTCTTTTATGAGTCCAGGGTCTCACCATACAGCCTGGATTGGCTCAGGACTTTTGATTCTTCCATCTCAGTCTCCTGAGTGCTGGGATTACAGGGGTGTTTGTGCCACCACACCCAGGAGATAAGACCATTCCTCCAATATATGTATTGCATATAATTACATTAATCATGAAGTAATAATAAAGAAGTATTAGTAAAAAAATATTTTATTACTTTTTTATTAGGTACTTGCAGATATTTCTTTTTACTCCAGTTGGTTGATGTGGTCATTTTTTGGGACGCTTGCACCCCATTTTGGTGGAAGGATTCAAAGTTTTAGCAGCTTCTCAAATTGTGATTTTTCAGAGCACTGAAGATCTTATTTAAAATGCAGTCTCCGGGATTGGAGAGATGGTTCAAAGGTTGAAAGGTCCTGAGTTCAATTCTCAGCAACCACATGGTGGCCCATAACCATCTATAATATGATTTGGTGCCCTCTTTGACATGTACACATAATAAATATATTTTTTTTAAGGCAACTTCCATCCACACTGGACCGAGGAGTCTAGAATCTGCAGTTTGAGAGAACACTCTGGTGGACTGGAGGCCCTGTTGCTGTTGAGCAATAGAGTGCTCCAAGATGTTCCACAGTTGGGAATGCTGGTAGAGTGAGCCCCAGGCCATGTGTTCGTGGTTCCTCAGACTGCATGGGTTGGGGTAGCCTCCTTCCTGACATCCATATTCTTTCCTCTCCAGGAAGCAGATGCCAGCGGAAGATTCTGAATTCAGCTCAGATGACACTAGTATGTCCCCATCATCCAATCTGTTGAACCCCATCAAACTGGCTGTGACTCAGCCCAACAGCAGCTTCTTTGCTGGGATGCTGGAGGATGAGCTGAACAAACTCAGTTTATCGTCACTGGCCAAGAACACAGAAAAGGACAGTATGGCCATCTGTCCCCGCTCATCTAAGTCCCAAATAGCCCCCAGGGGCCTGTTGGATTTTGACAACCCTACACTGGACACAGACACCTCCTCAACACGTTCTGAGTCTTCTGTGGTCCTGGATGTGCCAGAGGCCCCCTTTATCTGCGAACACACTGTTGGCGATTCCACAGCTGTGGTATGTTTTTCTCTTGGTGAAGGCTTACAGTGTGGGCAGTGAATCAAGCTCCATGACACTGCCACTGCACTGAGACCTCAAGTTCATGGTTTAGGAAGGGAGGTGGGAGGGGCTGTCTGTGGAGCTTTAGTGTCAGGTGAAATGGGCTCACTGCTTCCCTGCAGAAGAGATTCAGATCAGCTGGGAAGTGTAGAAGTGAGCAGCAGCCTGTGTGCCCGTTTTGAACTGAGGGCTTCTGACAGTCATGTTCCTCCAGGCCACCTTGTCAATACCTAGACTCCCAGGCTCCCTCCCTAGACGGTTTCAAAGAGGCCTGATAACGTGTATTGTTTAAATAGTCCCAGGTAATGGAAATAATATGGTAAGTCCCTGAATGTTGACTTGGACTTGTAGTCTGGCATTTAATTGCTGGTGACAGCTTCTATGCAGGTGGAAGCATGGTTTCCATGGGTAGTTTTTCACTGACTATTTGGTCTATGGAATAAGGAGCACTCTATGGTGGAGTGGTGGGCAGAGCTTCTCCCCTTCCCAGGGCTGCCAGACATGTGGTTGCACTTTCCTCCAGACCTGCCTGAGTGAGCTCCTAGGAACAGGAATGTTAAGTGCCACTGAAGAAGCCTGGGCTCTCTCTTTCCCTAGATTTCTTGGACTTACGCTGTGGGCAAGCAGCAGGTCAGTTTCTACCAGGTGCTGCTGCAGGAGGCAACCAAGCGAAGTGACAAGGAGGCGTCCAAGGTCAAGAACCGGCCCTGGATCTTCAACAAGATCCTGGGTACCACTGTGAAGCTGATGGAGCTGAAGCCGAACACGGGTTACTGCCTTACTGTCCGCGCAGCCAACACAGCAGGGGTGGGCAAGTGGTGCAAGCCCTATAAAGTAAGTCCTGGAAGCAGGAAGACTCAGGGCTAAGGGAGGGAAGTTAAGTCCAGAGAACTAAGGCGCTGAAGGTCAGAGCCATTAGCCCAGATAAGTAAGAAACTATAAGCAGAAGACCCGACAGGAGGCAGGAACCCCACCCAAGCCTCATGTCCTTGTTTGCTTTCCTTTACGCCTGGCCCAACAAGCATTAATCCCAGACTGTTGGTTTATGGGTTAAGCTGTTCAGGACTCATTAGGAATGCAAGCTGATAATTGTAGCCAGTGTTCATTTTCCAAAGCCATGAATTCTCGTACACCTCAATTCCAATAACTGTGAGTGGGCCAGGAATCGTGAGGAGAAAAACGGAAGGGACCAAAGGGAACAGTTTGTAGGTGTCAAGCCTAGGGTAGAGAGAACCCCACAATGGCTGTGTTGTATGAGTTCAAATCTCACTTAGCCAGTGGGTGATGGAGAGGAAACTGAGGAGCCAAGCTCTAGCCTGGGAAGGCATCCTGAGGGCTCTTGTTTTATTTCAGTTTGCAACTATGCCTACCGACTTCAACAGCTTCCCCGAGAACAATCCCATCCAGGTCACCGTGCAACGCAAACAACCTCAGCGGAGAACTGTGTCCATGACTATGGAGGACATGCGGAGGCTGGAGGATCTGGAATACCTATATCCATATTAGCGGGTGTGGGTAGAGGATATCCCTTGCCCACTGTCAGCCTTGGCCCTGGGTCCTCAGGAACCAGTTCCTTGAAATGTACTGTTCTTATAAGCACCAAGGCAAAGAACCACGAGTTACCCTGTCAACCAAGGGCCTGGGGACAGATGTACTGGAACTTCACCCCCGGGGGCCAAGGGCAGACAGGAGCCTCACTCGTAGAGATACCTTGGGCTGGGCCAGGCTAAGCCAATGCCCGACAGCTGCCAGGGGTCCTCCTCCCTCCCTGACCTGGGCTGGTTCCGGGTCCCTCATTAAAGAACTGAAGGCCCATCTGATACCCTGATGGTCTGCTTCCTGTTGCCACAAACCTAAGCTGCACCAGAGCACTAACCTCTTGTCAGAACCAACAGTCCAGCATCATACTAAGGATGGCTGGACAGGCTGACGCTAAAGATTAATAGCCTGGCTCCCGGCTAGGCTAGTCTGGCTAAATCCTAGCTCTGCCCCCTTGTGAGGTACAAACAGGACATTGTCTCCTGGGGCTCTGGTAGCTCATCCTAACACATGAGGCCATTTAGGCATAGGCACAGCAGAAGTGCCTGGCACCATGCAGAGGATGGTTCCCTGTGCCTCTCCTGCAGTCCTTATGTGTGAAGGGAGGCTGACCACCATACCTGGGTGATGGCAAAACTAAAAGCCCCAAACGGAGGTGGGAACCACACAGACCTAGTATCAGGCTGCCCCAGAAGTTTCTCCACAGATGACTGAAGGCCATGAACAGACAATGCTGAGTCCACCTAACAATTTACAGCAAGAGAAAATGAACGCAGGTTCTCACAGGGCAAATGTCTCAGGCAAGGCCTGAAATACTGGAGACCCTTCTTTCCTTCAAGGTCCTCAGAGAGCAGTTCCTCATCACACTGTGTTTACATCAGCTAGTGTTCCACACCACTGCCCCGCTGCTAGGTGAGTCCTCTGGAATGGCCCTGGCTTTCCTCTTTAGCCCGAGGGCCTAGCACAGTGCTAGAGATCTGGCAGGGCCTCAGGCAGGATGCCAGGGAGAGGCAATGGCAAGACTGTTTTCTAATGCCAGAGTCCTTGTGAGCTGGCTGAGGACAGTCTCTAGACGTGAGTAATTTTAGTTGGTGCAAACAGGTGTATGGCTAGAGTGACCACAGATAGTACGGCCTTAGCCTTTCCTACGGCTCTGTCACACTGCTCTCCCTCACAGTGAGGCAGCAGGGCAGCTAGGAGGCATGGGCTGCAATATACAGGGCAAGGGAGGGGCCAGATGGACCTTCTCAGATCCTCAACTCATCATGGGGGTTCTAGCACAAGAAGCTGCAACATGAACACAGAATATGTTATTTATTTGACACACAGTCGAGGGTCTGGGCCTGTACAGCTGGCACTTAGGGAAAGGGACATAGGGACGAGAGGCCTGGTTTTTCCACTGTTGTGAGCAGCAGCCAAGTGCCCACGGCTTAGCTCCATGTTGTAACTTCCCATGACTACCACATGCAGCCCTCCTGACCTGGGCAGATGACCACAAGCATTCTTTGGTCTCCGGCAGGGCAGGCAGAAGCCGAGTCCAGGTAGGGGTCAGGAAGCTGTGGATTTCCTCATCTTCTCCATCTGTGGGAGAGTCATGGAAGGGGTCATGATGTCAACTGTCCTGTCAAGAGCCTGGCACCTGCTCTAGCTCCGAGACTCAGCTGCGCACCCCCACCCCATACCTTAGCTAGAACCCCTCTCCATCCATCAATCCTGCCCTGTGATCCTGTAGTGTCCACCAAGAGTGAAGCTGATCTCACAAGCAGGTGCTAGCGTTCTTTGTGACCCTGCCTAGTAAGATGCCGTGCTTGTACATTGACAGAACCAGCATCTGAACCCAGGTCCCCGAGTGCAAATCCTAACACCAAACTGCTTCTCTATGAAGAACTAGCGGTTCCTCCAGGGTCTCCCATACCCTCCCTCCAGAGCATAAGAATGCACTCTAAACTCCAAACCATGGCAAAGAACAGAGGCCAGGAGAACCGAATGCCCCAGCCTTTACTGCATCCCACTTACATCCGGAGGCACTTGTCTTTCCCACCGCTTGCTACTCTCTGGCCATCTGGACTCCAGTCGACAGCATATACCTAAATGGAGGAGAGGTTTGACCATGGAGTGGTAAGGGCAAGAGGGTCAGCAAGCCAGGGCTAATCCCAGCCCCCATGGAGTCAGCCTCACCTCATCGGCATGACCAGGCAGGTCTGTGGCCAGTTTCTGGGCCTTCACATCCCACACCTTCAGGGTGCTGTCACTGCTGCCACTCACCAGCAGTCGACTGTCAGCTGACCATGCAATCTGATAAACAGCAGCCACATGGCCACGGAGGGAAGCCAGGTACCTGAGCCAGAGGAAGCAAGCGACAGATATTAGATCTCCAACATATCCTCTTTACCTAGGCTCTCAACCTTGGTTACCTACTGATACTGCCTGGGCCCATGCTAGACCATTTTAATCATTTCTGGCCATTACAACTGTACTCAGATTACTTCTCCAGTTGAGTTGCTAAGCCTCCAGACCTGCACAAATTGGCGTAACTGAAAGCCTGTCCCCTGCTTAGTTCATCTCCCTGTTGTCCTCCAATAAGCCAGGTGCCAGCTGTTGCTTTCAAGTTAATAGAGTCTACCCGTGATGCCTGGAAAAGCCATTAGGCCTGGGACTCAGTTTCCTGGCTCCCCTCCCTACCTCCCTTTAAAATTTTTCAAGACAGTTTCTCTGTGTAGAAACTGTCCTAAAACTTGCTTTGTACACCAGGCTGGCCTCAAACTCAAAGAGAACTGTCTGTCTACCTCTGCCACCTGGGTGGTGTGGTGGGATTAAAGGCAGGGATTTCCTGGCTTTTTAAAGGAATTGAATTACCATTTCAAAGAACTGTATGAAAATACACATTCCTTCTCTGCTCCCACACTCTCATGGGTCTTTTCCAACCCAATAATGGCTGGTGCACCACGCCCCCTCATATCAAGACTTTTCAGACTTTAGGACAGCACAATCACCAAGTAGTGTTAACAAAATACAGATTCTGATTTATTTACAAGGTCTGGTCTGGTATCTACATTTGCATTTTTGTCCGCCTTAAAAAATACATGACTGTAAGTGCCTATGGAGACCAGAGGTATTAATAGGATCCCCCAGGAATTGGATACAGGTGGCTGTGAACTATCTGTTGTGGGTGCTGAGGATTGAAACTGGGTCCTCTGCAAGAGCAGTATATGCTCTTAGCTGCTGAGTCATCTCTCTAGACATTTTGCATTTCTGGGATGCTGGTGCCACTGGTGTGTAGAGCACCCTCTAAGGAACAACATAGTCCTGGCTACTTGTTTACCTTCTCTAGGGCTGCTGAATCCCGGGCTCTGTGGTTAGTCCTAACAATCAGTGCTGATCCTAAAGATGCCATTTTACTAATCCAAGTTTAGTGTTGTTGGGGTGGGAGGTGTATGTGTGAGAGAGAAGTGTGGGTTGAGGACATCCCGTAGCAAGTGGCCACGCCAAGCTCATGCCATACCCCACTGCACTAAGGGCCAGCCCCCACCCGGTACTCACTTGCCAGTCCTGCCATCCCACAGCTTGATGGACTTGTCAAAGGAGGCACTGGCCACAATGCGGGAGTCAGGAGAGAAGAGCACCTGGTTGATGAGGGCCTGGTGTCCTGTCATCCGTGCAAGGGGCTTCTTGTCCTCTGCTGGGGACCACAGGAATAAGGTGAAGTCGTCTGAGCCAGATACCAGCCTCTCTGGGCCTTGGCCCTGGGCAAGAAAGCATACCATGTTAGAAGTGGTCAGACACTGGCTGTTGGCCAGAACCAGGGAAATGAGGCCTAGCAGAATCAGAGGCTCACACGAAACCCCAGGTTAGCCCATAGGGAGAAGGAAGGAGTCCTAAGATACAAGCCAACATATAGGATGGTGCTTTTGTATGTTATGTCTATACACTGTGCATACTGAGCACATGAACTGCCCACTATACTGGTAGCAAGGTGATGCTTGCAGAAGGGATGCATGACCGTGTGAAGACTGGAGATGTTTTGCGATCTTCCTTAAACAACAGAGGAAATAAGAGACAAAAGTAGCGATTAAAATAATAGAAGTTAAGTGATGCCAGTCTGTAAGATCGAAAGATTATAAAGGATGATGACCAGGACATTCTGGGAATAAAACACTGAGCTGGAGCTAGAAGGGAGAGGCCCATGTGACTGTGGAGCTTCTGTGACCGGATGATGGAGTCCTGAGCTAGGCAGTGGTGGCCCATGCCTTTAATCCCAGCACTTAGAAGGCAGAGGCAGGAGGATTCTGCATTTGAAGGCAGGGAAGAGCCCTGAATTGGGGCTGCATGCTGGTGGCACATACTCACCCGCACAAGGTTGTAGCGGCTCGATGCTCTCTCCTTCAGCTCCTTCACTGTGCAGGTGCATGGGGCGGGGGAGAGAAGACAAGACTGGTTAGACGTCTACCCACAGAAGAACTGGCGCCTTCCCAGGCAGCCTCCCCCCCCCCCCCCCCCCCCCCCCCCCCCCCCCCCCCCCCCCCCCCCCCCCCCCGCCCCGCCACCTCTCACTCACAGGACCCCTTCAGGTCTTGGCCATTCACTGTGGCTTCAGCAGGCTCAAAGGCCCCTGTGCGCAGGGCATAGTCTGTGCTAAGGGCCATGGTGTTCACCCAGTGGCCATGACCTTGAAGAGTTCGGCACAGCACACCCTAGGGCAGAAGGAGACGTGTCAGACATAGACACACACACATACATACCCTAAGTTCGGGGCGGTGGGGAGATCACACTCCACATCCCAACATGGGACAAGAATTAGGAACCCAAGAATTTATCACTCATGAATGGTCACCTTAGTCGGACCACACCTGGTGGCCCAAGCCCCTCTTCCTAGAGAAGTTAGACTACTGGCCTGTTTCAGGGCAGAGACAGACATTGAAATAAAAGGGTTTACCTTGTGAAATGCGTTTGAGATGTGGTAGGCGGCAAACAACTCTACAAGAACCCAGAGTCCCCATAACACTGTGGCACTAACCACTGAGCTGCTGTTCCAGAAGCACTGGCTGGATTCCTAATCTAATTCTGAAAACTCCAGACTCACTGATACCAGGTTTGTGACTGGCACCAGCACCCATGACCCATGAGACCGATTTCTCAATCCTCCCGGCTCTTACATCATGGGCCCTCCAGACTTTGATGGTGCGGTCCTGGGAAGCGGAGTATAGAAGCCCATCACCTCCCCAGCGGAGGCAAGTGACTGACTGTGTGTGCCCGGTGAGAATGCGTTCACAGCGGCCTGCGGTTGTGTCCCAGACTCGTACGCTGCCATCTTTAGAGCTGCTGGCCACATAACGGCACTCGGGGTTCCTGGCGATGGGAAATGAGACCTCAGGTCTGACCTGCCAGTGCCTGTCTGACTATAATGTGTCTCATTCCTGACTCAGAGACTGAGGACAATTTCTTGACAGCTTTCTGACTGCATAGCAAGGCTGTGCTCCGGTGCGTGATGAGCAGTAGGGGGTGTGGCCATGGAAGGCTAAGTAAGCTGTCACTGACATCTGGATGCTTCTCTCACTCTCTCCAGAAGAATCTCTGTACTGAGCAGGGGAAGCGGGCAGCTTATATCCCAGTTCAATGTGTCAGCTTGGTGTCACTCACATGTGAAGCGGCTCCCAGCTCAGGGCTGTGATCCACTTGCTGTGGCCAGTGAGGGTCCTGCCCACCTGCATCCCCGTGCTCGGGTCCCACAGGAGAATCTGAAAGACAGAAGCTCTTAAAATAACTTCCTGCAATCTGTCCCCCTAACATCTCCCAGCTACCCTCCAACACACCCTTGAAGATCCCAGAGACTGTTCTCTGCTCACTCATCCCGGTGTCCCCTACCTGGCCATTCTTGCAGCCTGAGGCCAGTTTCTTGCCATCTGGGGACCAGGATATGCTAAGGACCCAGTGCCGGTGTCCTAAGAAAGCAAGGGAAGGAGAAAGAAGCTCTGCTCATCGTTATCTCTAGCCAGTGCCTAGCAGGGGATGGGACATCACAAACCCTCCTTAACCAACTGTCAAATACACCAAATGAACTAAGGGAGAGGTGAGGAAGAACACAGAGAAGCACTACAGTTGTGCAGCTTCCTGCAGGTACCACAGTCACTTTCTAGTAGACGGTACCCAACATACGGTATGGGGTGTTTCTATACACACCATCCGTTCTTATACCAGCTCTCGGATAAAAAGCAAGAATCACTCACATTCTCCAGATGCAAAAACTAAAGTTTCGATAGGGAGGGTACCCTGTAGTGGACTCCTCTATGTGGTCCCTAGACCAGTAGCAGAGCCTAGAACTTTTTAAAATGTACTCGGGCCCCACCCTAAGTCTGCTAAAACAAAAGTTCTGGAGAATTTGGGGGTGTGGGCCTGGTAGTGGTTAGAAACCTAGTATTTCAACAAGCCGTCCCGGTGATTCTGATCTATGCTAAAGTCTGGAAAGCCTTGTGGCAGAGGTTGACTTTAATTCAGGCTATTCCTACTCCCAGTGGTTCAGCTCCTCCCCACACACCGCTGGTCCAGTATCTCTCGTTTCTAAGTGGTTGACTGGCTTCAAGGGACAGGCAGCTGTGCACAGATGCTAATGAGTTGAATTCTAAGTCCTACCAGAAGCTCCTGAGCTATAACCACCTGACATGCATGATGGCTAGATGTACACTGACCTTTGCATGTGAAATGCGGTGTCTCGGTGCTGAGATCCCAGAAGCGCACAGTGGTGTCTCCGGAACCACTGGCCAGGTACCTGGGGAAGAGAGGCCGCTTGACTGCTGCAGAGGTGGAGCCCACCCTGAGACAATGCACATGTGCACTTCTGCTGCCTATCCAACCATCTTCCAGGAACAGACTCTCCCCTCCTGAGAAGGAGAAACAGGACACTGATGCCTCTTAGGAAGGACCTTAGGAGGCCACATCTCTCTTCTTTCCTGACAGAACAGCTATAGTTATAATCAGGGCTTTGATTTTTTTTTCTTCTCTTTTTTCAAGACAAGGTTTCTCTGTGTAGCCCTGGCTGTCCTGGAGCTTGTTCTGTAAAACCAGGCTGGCCTTGAACTCAGAGAACCACCTTCCTCTGCCTTCTAGGTGCGGGGATCAAAGGTGTGCACCATCACCCCAAGTGTTGACATTGAAAGTGTGGGCTCCCATACCCAGCTCAACTATTCATATTCTTGGAGAACTGTGAGAAGAAACAATTCATTTTCACAGGGAAGTGACAGATGCAGAAAACTGAAGTGATAACAGCTTGGAAAGAAAGGAGCAGCTCAAATTTCCAGAGGCCCAAGACAGGATCTTTCCAAGAGGGTATTGTTAGCCTTTGAGGACCAAGCCCCAATAAAAAACACTCTGGTATCCTGAGTCCAGACCTCAAGTCTATGGCAGGCAGCCCTAAGACCCCATGGATCATAACTGGGGAATGATCTCTCCACCCCATAGGCTGCATCTTCACATCCCAATGATGCTGCTCATGTCCTTACTTTCCCGTAGGGCTGAAGGCAACAGAAATGACTGCTTCGCTGTGACCCTCCAATGAGCTGGTGCACCGAGTCACAGCACGAACCCTGAAGATGGCCTGGGGCTGGTAGATGATGTCTATGATTTTCTCTGTCTCCACAGACTGGGATTCCAGTGTTTTCCCCAATGAGGACAC
Source organism: Sigmodon hispidus (assembly GCA_004025045.1). NCBI lineage: Eukaryota > Metazoa > Chordata > Mammalia > Rodentia > Cricetidae > Sigmodon > Sigmodon hispidus. The sequence goes on along the minus strand of PVIH01004763.1, from coordinate 64,238 downwards.
AATCTCAGCATCGTGGACATAGAAAGCAAGGGGTAAGGGCTCCTCCTGAGAGCAAGAAAAGTGATGTAAGGGTAACTGTCCACAGAAGGATGAGCCTCTGCCCTCAGTCAGTTAGGGGGAACGCCACCTCGTTTGGGATACCCTCATTATTCCCCACTAAGCACAACATTTTGTTTTGTTTTTCAAGACAAGGTTTCTCTGTGAAACAGTCCTGGAGCTCACTCTGTAGACAAGGCTGGCCTTAAACTCAAAGATCCACCTGCCCCTGCCACCCAACTGCTGGGATGAAAGGCATTCACCACCACCACCTGGTTTCTACAACCTTTAAAAAATCATTGAGGAATAATCATAGGCCACTCACAGAATTTTGAAGCCCTTTATCTGCATCTCAGAAAACAGGGAAATAAACACTAATATTCCCACTTGGTGGATTTAAAAAAATGCTTAGTGCAAATAATTAGCTCAAAGTCCTAACCCTGTCGACTAATTCAGGTCTTTGATATTTTTACGCTCTAGGATGAGAGTCAATACACAGCATCATATACTATTTTGGAAATCACCCACACTATGCTGTACCTGTAAAATAGATATTCAAAGGCATGATTAAAAAAGCAGACCAAGGTCTGGTAGAGTAAGAGGGCGGGGTCTACCAGCTGAATCTGTAAACCAGCCACTCCTTCCCAAACAGAAGGCAGCATTAGTAACACCGGCAGAAAGGTTAAGAGCACAGATCTGGTCTCAAGTGCTTAATCCAACAACTAATGCGTACCACCACCACGCGAAAAATTTAATCTCGCCGGGCATCTCTGTAAAAATGGGGATGCTTATGTGAGGCTGTGACAAGGAAATACTACATCCGATGAATTCAAAATACAGCCTGTCCTCAGGTGGGTAGGCATGGAGAACCTTTTCCCATGCACCGACCCACACTACCAACTATCGGTGAGCAGTGGGGGTCCCCGGGACACCGCGGCTTCGTCTCCGAGTGAGTGCTCACCTGGGACAGCAGCGCATTGCACACGAGCTGCAGCTTGTCCGGCGTGATGTCCACGGGCACGTCGAACGGGGAGCCCAGCAGTTGGCCGCTCTCATCCTGGAACTGCACGAGCAGCCGCTGCACGTCGCCCGCCGCCGCCTCGTCCTACGGAAACAAGCCGGGAGGTGGTCAGTCCCTTCGTCCCCTCCCTCCGATCTGGGGGACCCCACGCGGAGACCTGGCGTCCCCGCCCTGTGCACACTTACGGCCACAGCATCAGCCATCCTGCGTCCCCACGTGGAGAGGAAGTGAGGCAGAGGGGATGGAGCGTCGCGTTCGTGTCACAGGGCAGCCGCGGGCCACACTGCCCTCTGGTGTTCGGAGGAGAGAGTCAGGGGTGCAAGTGGAGTCACCAGGCGATCCTGCGCGCTTTCTGCTGTAACCCTTTCTAAGACTCTGAAAGTCTTTCACACTCTTCACCACGAAGACTCTAGTCAACTTTAGTAGAGCACGCAAGCTAAAAGGCAAAGAAGTTCATTGACTTGCCCGCCTAGATCTCAGGGGCGGGAAATAGTGGAGGCTGAGAGAGCTTTCCCCCTTTTCTCCTGGGGTGGAAATCTAAACCAGGAAACTATTGGGTTAAGGTGGAAACTTTATTTATTGGTGTGTGTGTGTTTAAAATTATTTATTTATTTACGTTTTAAATGGCTTCTTTATTTACATTGAGATGGCATTGGGTGTGTAGCTTAAATCGGCCTTGAGCGCCTTGATCCTCTTGCCTGTCTCCCAGGATGCTAGGATTATAGGATGGGTCAGTGTGCCTAGCATCTTTCTGAGCTCTTTCAAGGTGGCCCTTCTCCTGTGTCTGTCCTTTTGCATAGACAGTTTATTCTGTCTGGAACTGTTATGGACAGAATTGAGTTTCTGCTCCTCCCATGGGTAAGTCAAAAGGATCCACAGAGCCTGTAAGAACTAGTAAAAGTTAAAGGCCAGAAAGGTCCCCTAGCAGATGGGGTCACTGCTTTCATAAGAGGAAAAGCCTCCAAAGTACATACCGGTTCCCTTCATTCTCTTCTTGATGCCCATTTCGACATAAAGGGTGGGGGTGTGTGTTGGGGACAGCCTCACCAGAAACCTATCTGGATAGCACATTGAGCTTGTTCTCGCAACTCCAGAGCAGTGAGAAAGCACATGTTTGTTATTTCTGGAACATGAGTATTCTGTTGTGACAGCCTCCACGGGCCCAGGTGGGAACCAATTCACAGTGTTTGTGTCTTACCTCAAATATACTCATTCATGCATATATTCATCTAACAAAATTAATTGAGCATCTATTCTCTGCCAGATAGTGTTCTAGGAATTTGGCATAGATTCACCTTTTTTTTTTTTTTTGGACATTGTTTTTCTTGTTTTGTGTTTTCCAAGCATTCTGGCATTCCTCACTGTCAGCCATGTCCCCTGGTGTTTAGGAGACATAAAAGAAGTGCTTGTGGAGTAAATTACCGAATCACTGAATGTAGGATCCCTTGGTTCAAAAGCTACAGAACCAAAACGTCTCTGCTAGCAATGAGATCCTTTGTCACATTACCTCATTGTTTGGACCACAAATGAGAATATGAACTTAGGATTCCAGGAGAGCAGGGAATCCTATCTATCCACGCACTACTTTAAAAATGTGTATTAAGATGAACACACATCTCTGGTTCCAGCTGTTTAGTTGGTGAATTGCTTAAGTCTAGGAGTTTGAGGCCAGCCTGGTCCACAAAGCAAGTTCCAAGACAGGCTCCAAAAGTTACACAGAGAAACCCTATCTCAAAAAAAAAAAAATGACATTTATTCATCCATCATCCATCCTGAGAACACACCAAGGCACTGTCTGCCAGGATTTGTACCTGAAATGGCAATAGAAGAAGTTTCTGAGCAGCATCCTTGACCTACAGTAGCAGACACTGAAGGACAGGAGAGCTCTGTCTCTTGGTGAGGATAGCCTTTTAAAGTTGCCTGAGGAGAAGCAAACAGTGCTGGCTCCCAGAGAGACTCCTCTGCCATGGTGATGGCTACTTTTGAAGAGGGAGCCTCCTCTTGTCCTGGGAGAGATCTGAATTAAAGGAAGGTGGGAGGCAGTCCCTGGGCTCAGAAATCCAGGTCTGACTTAGTTCTTGCCCCAGGAGAATGAAATCTGATGGAGAGGAAGAGAATCCTCATCCAGGGGAGTCAGCCAGACGGGGGACTGGGAATATTCATCCATACAGACAGGGGAGTAGGGGGTGGGAGGGGAGGGGGATGGGAGAAATCACACTCAGACAGCAGGCCACTCACACACACCAAGTCAGCAAGTTCTGCTGGGCTTTCCAGAAGCAGGCTCTTTCTTTCAAATGCAGGCGTTGTGAACAGGTATGAAGAGAAGAAAGGATCATCCTTCTCTCTGCTCTCTTCCATCCACAGAGACATTTCTGGAAGTCTCCAGAGAAACCTGGGCAGCTGCTGTGTGTCCAAGTCTATCAGCCCCTCAGCTGTCACACTGCTCCCAAAATAGCAGTAGTGGGGGAGGGTTGTTTATCTGGGGTGGAGAAGGGTAGAGAAGGGGCCTTATAAGTTTGCTTAGGCAGGACAGGTCTTGTAATTCCTGTCTCTTCTAGATCTTTCTCCCATACTTTGAGGTGTGAGTCTGAAGTCTCGCAGTACTGCCCCTAAGTGGGGTGCTCAAGCTCCAGAGGGTAGTCATTTCTTCCATATGGTCATGGATGTCCAGTCTAGGCAGGGGGAGGGCCCTGTATCAATGACAGCCTCCAGGAGCACCTGCCCCTGTGGCCAAATATAGTCTGGAGTCACTGACTGGTGTGATAAAGTCTGCAGGGTGGGAGCTGGGAGTAGCAGACAGAAGCTGGCCAAGGAGGACCTCAGAGCTCAGGAGCAGTACCTAGAAGGAGGCATCCCTGAGAGACCGTGAGTTAGTTGGGAGACTGGGCAAGGAGGCCCCGAGGACTTTTGGGCTTGCAGGAAACCTTGGGCCTTAGGCAAGGTAGGAAGGGACACTTGGTTGAAAGAGACAGAGAGGGAAGCCCAGAGACCCTGACAACCCTTTCAGTTGGGGGTCAAGTTCCAAACAAATACCAATGTCCTTTGGGGGTTGTCGGTGGATTTGAGGGTGCTGGAGTACATCCCTTCCAGGCAGAATTCCCACCCTATACTGTGGAGAGGGAAATCTGGGGCTCTGGTGATCAGGCCAAGAGCCTGTTCTGGTATCCAGCCAGAGGCTGACCACACAGAGCTGCCGGTGTTCCCACAGATGGCAGAAGCCGAGGCCGCACAATTGAAAGAGGAAGGAAACCAGCATTTCCAGCGGCACGACTACAAGGCGGCCACCAAGAGCTACAGCCAGGCCCTGAAGCTGACCAAGGACAAGGCCCTGCTGGCCACACTCTACCGAAATCGGGCAGCCTGTGGCTTGAAAATGGTCTGGGGACAGGACAGCTTGGGTGGGCTGAGGGCAGTGAAGGCTGGAGATGAGGTCGTGATGGGCTGATAGAAATGAGCCATGACCCTCTCACTATGCCATCTTGAACCCTTGTGCCTGGACTGCCCAGGCCACTGCTCTGGAGAAGCAAAAATCCACTAGCTATAGTTGGCCTAACATAGGTGCTTTTAATATGTTGGGCCACTCCTCCTAAGAGCAGCCTGTAACAGCCCTGTTATCATTCCCATTTTATAGTCAAGAATCCCAAGATGGATAGCTTGGCCAAACTCTCCCAGTGGTAGAGGAGCTGCCATTTAAAACGAGGGTTGCCTGATGTCAAAGCCTGTAGTTTTCTATCCCGGGCCGAGAGTTTGTCCTGGACCTCTGATAACCTGTAGTTCCTGGCTAAGTTTCCCCTCACTTAGTGGACGATGGTTGCATCTGCACTGGGCCCCACTAATGGAATCTCTCATTCTTATTTCTCAGGAGAGCTATGCCCAGGCAGCTTCAGATGCTTCCAGAGGTGAGCTCCACACTTTCCCCTCACCTAGCATGGCTCCACAGGAGTGTGGGGCTGGTTGCCATTGTTTGGAGGTGCTATGATGGTCTGTGGGTTCTTAAGGTCAAGGGTCAGCTGGTGAAGCGACTGAATGATCTGGCAATATTTAGCCCAGGGAAGGCAGCTACTAGGTTGACTAGAGAGAGGGTTTAGTTTAGTTTCCAGGGCGACACTCAGGATAAAGGACAGAAGGACAGGGAAGAATTTGGGTAGTAATAGGGAAAGTGTTTTTTTTTTTTTTTTTAAGATTTATTATGTATACAGTATATAAAAGAGGGTACCAGATGTCATCATAGATGGTTATTAGCCACTATGTGGTTGCTGGGAATTGAACCCAGGTCCTCTGGAAGAACAGTCAGTGCTCTTAACCCCTGAGCCATCTCTCCAGCCCCTTGTTTTGTTTTTTTATGGTGTACCTGGCTGCCTGAGAAAGGAGGGGAACACCCTGCTTCTGCAGATGCACAAACACCAGTCACATGGGCCTCTGATAGGAATCCTGTGCTAGAGGAAGCCTTGGGAATCAAAGAAGTTGGGGTGTGTGTGCCAGGAGAGGTGCAGGGGAAGAGGATTTGGAAGCTTTCTGCCAACTTTGAGACTCTGGATTTTTCTCCCTGTCAAAACGATGATATGAGCCAGATGTTCAAATGGGTGTCTCTAAAGAAGACATCCTTCTTGGGCATGGAATAAGGAGCCAGTGTGTGGTCCATCCCCCTGAGCATCTGCTTGTTTCCTGTCTGTAGCCATTGACATCAACTCTGCTGACATCAAGGCCTTGTATCGGCGATGCCAGGCCCTTGAGCATCTGGGCAAATTGGACCAGGCATTCAAGGATGTGCAGCGCTGTGCTACTCTGGAGCCAAGGAACCAGAACTTCCAGGAGACACTGCGGAGGCTCAACACTAGCATCCAAGAGCAGGTAAACTGGGCCCTTCCAGAACTTCTACCGCTTCTGCCCCATTCACAGGGAGAGATGGACTAGGGATGTTGAGATGTGATGACAGAGTCAGCCCAGCTGACTTCGAGCTGGAGACAGCATGAAACAAAGGCAGTGTCTGTCCATGGAACAGGCGGGCAAGTAAACCTACTTGGGAGAGCTGTGGTGCTGGGTGAGGGCAAAATCCATTCACAGCTATGGTGAAAGAATTAAAAGAGAATTATCATCACCCAGTGGATCTGCAGGGGGACAAATTGCTTGAAAGCTGCTCCTGTTTTATGAGCCTGGAGACAAATTTCTACTTTAGTCTCCACTTAAATGTCTAGTAGTTGATTGCCTATGAGGTTCTAAAGCTGGGCTGCCATCTTCCAAGGATGGTGTGATGATTATATGTGATAATAACTGTAACTAATTGAACTGAGAGCTTTGTGGTTTAAACACTTGGTCTGGTTCACCTTTCTCGTCCTGACATCTAAAAAAGTGCCTAGCATAAAGGGGTTATTCAATTAACATGAAAATTATTATTATTAAATATTACTATGAGGGGGTGTAGGAGTCAGTGGAGGTTGGGTCTCTTCTCCTACCTTTATGAGGGTTTTGCAGATCCCTTCAGGTCTCCCCGCTTGTTCTGCAAACGTCTTTTCTGACTGAGACATTTCACTGGCCCTGGCTACCATTTGCTCAGTGAATAAGTGAATGGATGTGCTGAGGTCCAGAGTAGATCTAATGTTTTCTGAGTTGAATATATGAAGAAACAATAGACAGAAAGGATGTAGTCTGGCTGCCTGCCTCCCTCAGGGATTCTTCCTTTTCCTCAGCTCCGTGTGCAGTTTTCCACAGACTCCAGGGTACAGACCATGTTTGAAATCCTTCTGAATGAAAACAGCGAGGCTGATAAGCGGGAAAAGGTGAGTGATGCCTTCTGCTTGTCAGCAGAGGGCGCTCTCAGCCGGCAGCTTTGATAAGGGCCTTATCAAAGAGCTTGGTGTCCTTGAATATGGAGAAAAATTCTATTGGAAGTTAATTCCATTAGAAAACACCACTAACCATAAGAAGGACCAAGACTGGGGTGAAGCCACTGAGGCAAGTTGAACCGCAGGGTTTGTTTAAAATAAGACATTTTTGTTCAGTGTGAAATTTTTGGCCTTTGATTTTTTGTTTGTTTGTTTGTTTTTGGAGACAGGGTTTCTCTGTGTAATTTTAGAGCTTCTCCTGAGTCTCACTCTGTAGACCAGGATGGCCTTGAACTCATGAGATTTGTCTGCCTCTGCCTCCCAAGTGCTGGGATTAAAGGTGTGCATCACCCGACAGGCTACAGTCAGTTTAATAAAATCTTATGCTCTTTTTCACGTTCCTTTCAAGTCCTTGAGTGAACATTTGAATGTTTTGCCCTTATTATATAAGAACTTTGCCAGTGATGCCCGTGAGAAAGGGTGGTATCTTACTTTGTGGTCAGTAAATTCACATGATACAAAAATGTACTTTAACTTCTCTGATGATCTAATGAATTGTCATGGATAAAAAGCACCTTTTTCTAGAGAAGCACAAAACTCTAAGCTTACCTGACATTTGGGCCACCTGCCTACTGGCTCCTGATCTCTCTGTCTGACAATCTCTCCTTTTCTTTTCTTTTTAATATTTATTTATTTCATGCATATTATGTCTTATCTTCAAATACACATATTACAGATGTGTTGTGAGCCACCATGTGGGTGCTAGGAATTGAACTCAGGACCTCTGGAAGAATAGTCAGTGCTCTTAACCTCTGAGCCATCTTTCCAGCCCTCCTGTTCCTTTCTCAGCTGTGGATGCTCTGGCTCTTCTTCCGCATTGGGGAGAGGGGGTCTTGAAGCTTCATATATCTCAGTGAGAAGACATCAGGGTGAGAAGAGACTGGTCGCTTCCTCGTCCCTTAGCTCAGCTGCCTCATTTTTTAGATGACATATCTGAGACTCAGAGAGGTGTTCTGACTGGAGTCAGTCAGTAGCAGAGCCTGAATTCTAACCCCAGAGCTTTTGAATCCTGTTTAGGGCACTCTGTACCCACTCTCTTCCATCCTCCCCAGGGTCACAGCTTAGGGTTCTCTTGTATAGATAACAAGAAAACAAAACATGTGACATCTATGTTAAAAGAACATGCTTTAAACATGTAAAAAAAACTTTCACTTTTTCATCTTTTCCTAGCCCTTCTCCGTCCATAGCAGGCATACAGTTTTATTTCAATGTCACCACACATTGAGGGGATCTATGCTCCAGTTCCTCCTGTCAGCATTGTTCTATGTGGCTTTGTTGTATCTGTGACTTCACTCACCGGCTGTGGTATATTTTATCAAGTTGGTCCTTATGCAAGTGGCTTTGATTATGGTATTATTATTATTATTGTATTCTTAGGCTGCTCCTAGGAGCAAGACTGTAGGACAGAATATACCAATGTTCTGAAGATACAGTTGGTGTTCTAGCCCCTGTGCTAGGTTCATGGTCAAGGCCTCCACCCAGCTTCCTGACAACTTGAATTGCTTCTCCCTCAGGCTGCCAACAACCTCATCGTCCTGGGCCGTGAAGAAGCAGGGGCCGAGAGGATCTTCCAGAGCAATGGAGTGGGCCTGCTGCTGCAGCTGATGGACACTAAGAAGCCTGAGCTGGTGCTAGCTGCAGTGCGGACCTTGTCTGGCATGTGCAGTGGACACCGAGCTAGGGTACGGGCCTGGGGATTGGTGGTGTGGATGGCAGTGGGTCCAAGGAGGCAGAGGGTGGCACACAGTCAGGACTGTAGCTGGCATAAATAGAACTTGAGATAGAGCCTAAAGGGTCCCCTGCCTTCCAGCCTGGATCACATGAATCATGGCACAAGAGTGCTCCAGACCCTTTCCCTGCAAGCTGGATATGGGCTTGACTAAACAAAGGTATTGAGAGTGGATTATGAGGAGAACTGAATTCAAAAGCATTGTAATGTATGTTTCTTCATATTCAGCCTTTGAATCCAGTGTGTCTTCTACACTTATATTTTGGTGAAGTCTTATTGCGTGCACAGACTCAACGACTCCAAGACTCCATTATGGGGTGACATAGCTCAGAGTTCCCAGCCTGTGATCCCCACTTCCCTAAGTGGATAGGACAGTCACCACCCACCTCCTAACCTGGCTGCCAAGCAAGGAGGAGCAGAGTTGCTGACCCTGTTCCTTCTGGGGGCTAGGCTACAGCGATCCTGCACACAGTCCGGATAGATAGAATCTGCGGTCTCATGGCCACAGAAAATGAAGAGATGTCTCTGGCTGTCTGCAACCTGCTCCAGGCCATCATTGACTCCCTGTCTGGGGAGGACAAGCGAGAACATCGTGGGAGAGAGGAGGCCTTGGTTCTAGGTAGGAGATATCCTTCTGTTCCGACTCATGTGGACTCTAAGACATAGCCAGTCACCACCTCATGTTGGCATCTCCTGTGTGCAGAGCTGGCCTGGTTTGACTTTAGTATGTGTGTTGGGGTTATAATGGCATAAGTTACTGAGGATGGAGTGGTCAGTTTATCAGTCTGGAAGGTGCTGTGGTGGGTGCTGGTTCATATCAGTGTGTGACACTCAATTTTCTACTTAAAATAGTTAAAATGGCAAATTTTATGGTATATATATTTCATCATAATGCAACAGAAGCTCACTTAGGGAAACTTGGAAAGATATAGAAATCTTGACTCATTCAGATTTCTATATCTGGATCCTCCTGTCTATTGATATTTTTATATAAATATCAATTAAAATTGGAACTCTGCTTATGATCTTTTAAATTTGTCTTCCTGAGCAAGGTCAACATTACACACATTGTGCTTGGGTTGTGAAATGTTCCCCACAGGTTTGTGTGTTTGCACATTTGGTCTCTGGTTGGTGGAGCTGTTTTGGGAAGTTATGGAACCTTTAGGAGATAGGGCCTCAATGAAGAAAGTGGGTCATGGATGTTGAGTCTTGAGGTTTTCTAGATGTTTCTCTATCTTTCTTGTCTATGTGTTCTGATCCACTCAGTGGATCCCCATGTTTCCACTGCCACGGCTGTGGATCACTTTTTCAATGCCCTTCCCACCATGAACCATTTCAAACCATGAACTAAGTTTTCTTCCCTGCTTTCTCTGCCAGGTGTTGTGACCTGGTTATGAGAAAAGTACTTGACATACACATAGTTCAGTATTATCCATGCTTCCTCTTTAGATAGGGTCTCTCTATGTTGTCGGCCTTGCCTCTCCTTCCCTATGTGACATCATCCTTTTCTCTGCTGCTGATCTAACGTAGTGCGGACACCTTTACTTCTTGTCTGTCTTTGTACTGCATTCTAGAGTTGCTAACATCTCTCTAGGTTTCAGGATGTCAGTCAGAGCCGTCAGGAAAAGGTGCTTGTCTGTTAACATCCGCCCCTGGGCAGGAGCATCATAGACAACATCCACCCCTGGGCAGGAGCATCATAGACAACATCC
>PVIH01004763.1:38498-53758 GCA_004025045.1 Sigmodon hispidus | reverse complement strand
GTGTTACATGTGTGTGCCTGGTGCCTGTGGAAGTCAGAAGAAGGCATTGGATCCTCTGGAACTAGAGTTACAGATGGCTGGGAGCCATTGTGTGGGTGCTGGGAGCTGAACTCCAGGCTCCTCTTTAAAAGCAGCCAGTTCTCAGGGCTGGAGAGATGGCTCAGCTGTTAAGAGCACCCTCTGCTCTTCCAGAGGACCCGGGTTCAATTCCGAGCACCCACATGGCAGCTAACAACTGTCTGTAGTTCCAGTTCCAGGCAAACACCAAGGCAAATTAAAAAAAAAAAAAAAAAAAAAGCAGCCAGTTCTCTTAGCCCCCTGGAAGATATTTTTTTTTTTTAAATTATTAGCTGGGCAGTGGTGGCATATACATTTAATCCTAGCATTCAGGAGGCAGAGACAGGTGAATCTCTGAGTTCAAGGCCGGTCTGGTCTACAGAGAAAGTTCCAGGGCAGCCAGGGCTACACAGACAGAGAAACCCTGTCTTAAGAAACACACACACACACACACACACACACACACACACACAAACCAAAAAACAAATCCTAAAAAAAAAAAATGTCCCTGGATCTCTGCCAGTGATTGCCTGTAAGTAAGAGGTGTTCCAAGAATAGGAGCTATTTGAAGACACATGGGATGTTGGAGGAGACCATGTTCCATGGCCAGAGTGACCCCTGGGGGTGTTACTTGGGAATTCTTTGCTTTTGTGGGGAAAGTGTAAGATGGGCAACTTGTCTTGGAAAATTCCTAAGCTCACAATACCAGTTACTTCTGCATGACTATGGCCCTAACACTGGATAAACAGCTTAGGAAGGATCTTTTTGCTAACAGGCTCAGAGAGTTTATGGGATGGTTGCCAGGCATCAGGCACTTGGAAGAGCATCAGGCATCATGCTGTGGGAGCAGGCACAGGAGGAGGCCTCCTCCTGGTGTACAGGAAGAGGAGGGAGAGAAGGACAGAAAGAGGAGTGAAGGAAGAGGAAGAAGAGGGGAAGGAGGAGGAGGAAGGAAGGGAGGGATAGAGGATGATAGCTGGGTTAGGGATCTTCGCCAAGTGACTCCCCTCCTTCAATCAGACCCCACCTCCTCCAGTTTCCAGAACCCCTCCAAATAGCACCACCAACCTACAAGCATCCCACATAGGAGCTCCTCAGGAGACTGTTTGATATTCAAACTGTAACATTCAGAAAACAGTGGGTTCAGCCCTTCCAGAATCCTCTTAGAAGTTTCTGCCATTCTTGATCCTCTCAATGTGAAATTTTCTGTGTCTCTACTTGCTCTTTTTCTTTGCTCTTCAGACACCAAGAGGGACCTGAAGCAGATTACCAGCCACCTGCTGGACATGCTGGTTAGTAAGAAGGTATCCGGGCAGGGCAGAGACCAGGCACTGAACCTACTCAATAAGAACGTGCCCAGGAAGGACCTGTCCATTCACGACAACTCACGCACCATCTATGTCGTAGATAATGGTGAGGCGGGGGATGGAGAGGCTTGGGGTTCACTCATGTCATTAGAGTAGTCTCAGGACACTAGTCGCTGTGTGAGAAAAGAGGGAGGATGTTGTCTGGAGAGTGTCTTCAGTTCCAATTGAAGAAGGTGGCAGGCTGTGTATTAGCATTCCCCAGGGGCTTTGAAGCAAGACGGTCAGGGCTCTGAATTAAGGGCAAGAATACCTGGAAAGTGGTTAGTGCCCCCAAAACATTGGGGGAAAGCCACCTAAAAGACAGGGTTAAGTCTTGTGACAAACAGGACTCTACCATCCATGAGGTAATGTGCTTGAAATTTCATGGTTGGTAAAACATTTAACAGGCCTTCCAAAGGGGAGAAGGTGACGGTCCATGTACTTTATAGCAAGCAAAGTGAAAATGCTCTAACAGATAGTTGCTAAGTGCAAGTGTGTGCGTCATCTCCTGAATCAGCTCTGCCTGTGAGGGAATCACACCTGTGGCTTTAAACTCTGCTGCTGTTCATTCTCCCATAGATTTTATGATATGCAGCCTATGACTTGTTCTAAAAGGCCCAAGGCACCCACCTAAGACAATACGCATGCAAGTACTTATGTTTTAACACCCAACCCTAGTATCTAAGGATATTGTCATGGACTCCTACCCCAGGTGGTCTCTGCATAGATTCTGAAAGCTGAGCAGCAACAGTGATCCCTTCTCTGCACTAGGGTGAAATACATGGCTTGTGGGATGGAGTTGGGGGGGGAGGGACGACATTTTCTTATTCTCATCCTTGGTTGGAATTGACTAGCACTCAGGTGAAAACACAGTGGATTTAGAAATCCCATAGGGGGTGCTGGAGAGATGGCTCAGTGGTTAAGAGCACCGACTGTTCTTCCAGAGGACCCGGGTTCGATTCCCAGCACCCACATGGCAGCTCACAACTGTCTGTAGTTCCAGTTCCAGGCAAACACCAAGGCAAATAAATAAATAAATAATAAATAAATAAAGTTTAAAAAAAAAAGAAATTCCATAGGCCAGTGCAGAGCCACAGCATGTAGTTCAGACAGGGCCAGTGAGGGGCTCTGAGGGGATCAAACCTGAAGTAGGCGCTTGGCTGAGGGAAGAGGCAAAGACTGACAAAGGGAGGCTCTGAGTGTCCTTACAGAGAGAAGTGAGGGGGTCCATAGGGAGGATGGAAGGGTTAGGGTTAGGGTTAGCACATTGTGGGGAGAGCTTTTTTTTTTAATATTTATTTATTATGTATATAGAAGAGGGCACCAGCTCTCATTATAGATGGTTGTGAGCCACCATGTGGTTGCTGAGAATTGAACTCAGGTTCTCTGGAAGAACAGTCAGTGCTCTTAACCGCTGAGCCATCTCTCCAGCCCAGCAGGGAGAGGTCTTTAGAAGCTAGGCTGCTGTGTCTGGGTTGGCTTACCAGGCCCTATCTCAGCAAACCCTATCATGTGTGTGACTTTGTGATGTAATAAGAAATCTGTGTCCAGTCTCTGCACATAACTCATAAAACTGTGATGATTTTCACTAAGCATCTTTTAGATATTGGCGAGAATAGTGACTGAGGTGCCTGTGAGGAGACTGGGAGGGGCAAAAAGAGGTTTCAGGGAAGTTAGCCCTGCGCTTAGGGACTGGAGATGTTCTAGTCTGTCCTCCACCCTGACCTCTGACCTCAGGGGAAGGGAGAGAGCCTGAGACTGAGGTAATCACTAACAAACAGTGACTTAATCATGTCTACATCATGAAGCCTCCATTTCAACAAAGCAAATGCAAACCCACCCTTAGCTGAGAAGGATTAGAACCGATGGTGTGGTAGGTTCTGATCCTGAGTTTCATGAGCCATTGTCACACATTATTGACCTGCCAAGGAGATCTGAGGCCCTCTGTGTAGCATATTGGGCAGAGGATCAAGGAGAGCTGGACCCAGCCCTTGGGCCTGCAGTGGAGGCCATCTTATGGGACTGAGCACTCAGCTGGAGGGGTCAGAGCTATAGGAAGTGGAGGTTTTCCTTCAACTGGTGAAATAAACACAGTACAGCTTACTGTCAATCACTTTTAGTTCCCTCCCAGCACCCAGAACCCCACATCTCCTGCATCTACCTCAATGCTTTTTCTTTCCTCTGGTGTTGCTGATATTTCTTCACCTCCAAGCTATTTCTGACATTAGATGGTCTGAGGCTGCATGGTGGGACAGTTAATACAATGGACTTGACATCAGACATCACAGGAAGGTGTCCTCTCTGTGAGTCTGGCTACATGATCTTGAGTGGCATCCTTGGCTTCTCCAAGTCTGAAAGACGGAACTGATGTCTAAGAAGTAGGGTGGTTGTTAGGTTCAGCTCAGGGAAACACAAACCCCTTGGCACTAAGAAAATGGCTGGCAACAGTCTACCATTCACCTTCTAGGGACATGGGAGTCAAATCAGGACCTTTCATATTCTAGGGAAGCACCGTTTGTCACTGAGTTCTGTCCTTATCTCCCATAGCTCTGTTGAATAGGATTGCCTCAAATGCATCATTAGTGTTCAATACCCACAGAACTTTCCTGCCAGGTTTGATGTACATTTTCCACACTGTGTTGAAGGTTGGACAGATAAGGAGCTCAGTTATTAATCTGCTTATTCAACAAACACGTGAATCTTGAATTTAATGTGGTGGAGGAAGCCACTGAAGGTTCTTCAATAAGGAAGTGAGAAGAGATAACCACTAAAGAAACAGCAGACACTTGTGGAGTGATTATACCCCTAGATGAGTAGTAGACCATTTCTGTACATTATCTGACTGAGCCCTCAAGTCTATAAAATAGGCTTTGCTTTTCACCTTTGTAAATAAAGAAGCTGAGGCCTGGGGAAAAGAAAATATGATACGAAGTCATACATAAGGAAGTTCATACACAATCCAGAAATGGCGGTGTTGGTCTAGACCTCTGAGATGAACTCACGTTGAGTTTAAGTATGGTGGAAATAATGGCCATGCCAATAATGGATTGTTCCACAGGTGCAGAGTCGGTTGAAAGTCCAGGACCTCTTATCCCTTTTCCAGTGTCCTGAACTCTGAGGGAGAGGCCATGTACTATCTGAAGCTGTAGCTGGTTGGGAGCCAGTGATTAGGCATTTTTGAAGGGGACAGAGACCCTCAGAGATCTCATTCTTGCTGCTGTCACCCGTTAGGTCTGAGGAAGATCCTGAAGGTAGTAGGGCAGGTTCCAGATCTGCCCTCCTGCCTGCCTCTGACTGACAACACACGCATGCTGGCCTCCATCCTCATCAACAAGCTCTACGATGACCTGCGCTGCGACCCAGAGCGGGACCACTTCCGCAAGATCTGTGAGGAGTACATCACGTGAGTCCCCCGGAAGCATTTGCCAACTCTGGCTGTGTAGTCAGTCACTACACCTTAGTAACTTACAGAAATAATAGTAATCTATTACCACTCAGTAGGATGACTATTTGGGACCTGTACAGCTGGCTTGGGGTCTCCTGTCAAGTCACAGTTGTGTTGGCCTGGGCTGCAGCCATCCCATGGCATGATGGCTTTGAGTTGGGTTGGAAGATATCTCTAGGAGGTTTTACTAGCATGGGGGTGCATTGGTGCTGACTGCTGCTGGAGAACTGCACTCCCCCGACCCCCATGTGACCTCCATGTGCTGCTGAAGCGGCTCACTGCTTTGATACAGATGTTTGACAGTTAATTCCAGCGATTCTCCAATGTGTACATAGTCCAGATTTCTAGAACGCTACCTATGCCTCAAATCCTGGGGTGTGGCTTAGGAAGCTCCACCCAAAATGAGTCCTAGGTGGGCAAAGACACTTTTACTCTGTGTTTTTTCTCCTTCTTAGGAGCACATACTGCTTTTGTAAGGGGCCAGGGAAGCGATAGTTTAGATTTTGTAGGACAAACTCATATGTTGGTTTTTGTTTTTTAGAAAAAGTCTAAAAAGCTTTAGAAAAAGCTTCTACTGGCCTAAGGCTCAAATGCCTGTCTCCTGAGTGTTGGGATGAGGGGTGTAAGCCCCCACCCCTGATAAATTCATACATTGCTCTCACCTATGTATTTATTTTTTCAGCTGCCAAATGACGAGCTACCCTGCACTCTCAGGCTGCCAGCTCCCTCTCAGTCCTGTACTCCTGCTAATCCTCTTAAAGTTTCTTGTGGTACCTGACCAACCTGCTGAAGCTTCAGCCCACCCTGCTCACCCTGAGTCTCCCTGTCCTCAGAGCTTGAGTCTTAGTTCCAAAATCCTTAGAAAGAAGTCTAGACCTACAGGGATACAGGCAAAACTTTTTTTTTTTTTTTTTAATTGAGATGCTGCGTCCAGCTAAATGGGAGAGGAAGTTTTGACCAAGCCTTGGTCAGGTGGTAGCTCCCTAAACAAAGGAAGGGCTGGCAGATACAGAAGAAGTTGCAGGTCCTCAGTTACCATGTAGGTCCTCCATGTACATGAGGAATTAACCCTTGTGGGATGTTCAGTCCTGATTGGTCCATGTCCCTGAACTCAGGGTCAGGCAGCTTGTAGATCAGCTGGGACTACTGGAATACAGTTGGTGTCAAGAGACTATTCTGCTCACACCTGTGTCTGTAGGATGCTGATGCTGTTTTTAATTCTGGGGCCCTGGTGCATCCTGGTCCCCATTTATCTCCTTGTTTGGCTTTGCTGTGAAAACCTGAAATGAGTCTGACCTTTGCTAGGCTCTGTCCCAATATCTGATCATTCCACTCCTATTATATCATCTCATAAGGTCCCAGATTGAATGCCACACCCTCTCTTGACCGGGGTGGCTTGTCAGGTGCCACACTGGGCCTACCTGGGCCTTCCAGGTTGAGATGGCTGGAGCTGTTGGCTGATAACAATGAGCTGCGTCTCTCATTGGTCCTTGCCCCAGCTGAGGGGGCGGTCTCATCTTTCCTGGTATAATCAGCAACTAACGACTTGTCACTCACCTCAGTTTGAAATGACTTTTTTTTTTAGGTTGCCCCAGCTCAAAATGCTTCAGGAGAGAAACTTTGGGGCCGCTGTATTGCAGGCTACTGTCTCCCTTGGTGCTGCCTCCCCCTTTGCCCAATAATTCAATAGTTTGAAGGTCAATCTTCAAGGTTCAGAGTGTGCTACTCGGGGACATACCCTGTGACCAGCTGTGATGTCATTTGTCCTTAAGAAATAACAGTACTATACTCTCTACTTATAGGTCAAAATGCCGAGACTCGGAAAGGTTCAGTGAATTGCCCAATGTTACACACAGCTCAGGGGTGGAGGCAAATTCAGATCTTCCCCCACATGACATACTCTTTCCACCCCTTTGGGCTGAGTCTCTTGACCACCCTTGTCCTTTGTTTTAGGAGCAAGTTTGATCCCCAGGACATGGACAAAAATGTGAATGCCATCCAGACAGTGTCGGGCATCTTGCAGGGGCCCTTTGACCTGGGCAATCAGCTGCTGGGTATGAAAGGTGTGATGGAGATGATGGTGGCCTTGTGTGGCTCAGAGCGTGAGGCAGACCAGCTGGTGGCTGTGGAGGCACTCATCCATGCATCCACTAAGCTCAGCCGGGCTACCTTCATCATCACCAATGGTGTGTCACTTCTCAAACAGATCTACAAGACCACAAAGAATGAGAAGATCAAGATCCGAACACTGGTGGTGAGTGGACTGGGTCACCATGATGAATGAGTCATGGCCCCCATCCTTGAGGGCTATATATCTTAGTTAGGGCCACTATTGCTGTGATGAAACACCATGACTGAAAAGTAAATTGGGAAGGAAAGGGTTTACTCAGCTTACACTTCCACGTCACTGGTCATCATTTAAGGAAGTCAGGACAGGAACTTAAAAGCACAGGAGCCTGGAGGCAGGAGCTGTTGTAGAGGCGGTGGAGGGGTACTGCTTACTGGCTTGTTCATTATGGTTTGCTTAGCCAGCTTTCTTATAGAACCCAGGACCATCTGCCCAAGGATGGCATCCCCCGAGATGGGCTAGGTCCTTCTCCACCAATCATTAATTAAGAAAATGCCTTACAACTGAATTTTATGGAGGAATTTTCTCAATTGATGATGACTTTCTAATGACTCTAGCTTATATGAAATTGACATAAAGCCAGCCAGGACAAGGGGTCATAATAGTGACCCCTCAGGCCCATCCATGTACCCCTGAAGACAGAGTGAAAAGCAGGGTTGTGGGAAGACTCAGAAGGATGGCCCTGCATTTAGCACTAGAAAATTACCCTCCATACTGTGAAGAGACAAACATAGACACCTTCCAGGAAGTACTACAGAGCACGCATCAGCAAATTTATTTCCTTGAGTAGGAGAAATGGCTCAGAGGTTGGGAGCACTGACCCTTGGGAGCACTGAACTCAAGGTCCTGAGTTCAGTTCCCACCAACCAAATGGCAGCTTGCATGCATGCACACAGAACACTGTATACTACTAAATAAATAAATTTTAAAAATTCATCCCCTGAAGCAGCTGTATGCAGCAAAATTAAGTTTTTAACTTTTACTATTTTTACCTTACTGAATTATTTTCTTCTTTTTTAAAAAAATTATTTATTTATTTTGTATACGGTGTACAGAAGAGGGTACCAGATCTCATCATAGATGATTGTGAGCTGTGGCTGGGAATTAAACTCAGGACCTCTGGAAGAACAGTCAGTGCTCAGTGCTCTTAACCTCTGAGCCATCTCTCCAGCCCCTGAATTATTTTCTTTTTTTTTTTTTAAAGATTTATTTATTTATTATACATTATACAGAAGAGGGAACCAGATGTCAACATAGACAGTTGTGAGCCACCATGTGGTTGCTGGGAATTGAACTCAGGTCCTCTGGAAGAACAGTCAGTGCTCTTAACCTCTGAGCCATCTCTCCAGCCCCTGAATTATTTTCAATCTCATTTTTTAAATCTCATAATTACAGAGATTTAATTCATTCACTTGGGTCTTAATTCACATTGATATTTTTTGCTTTTTTTTTTTTTAAGATAGATTCTAGCTTTTTATGGTCATGTGTTCCAAGCCAACTTTGGACTTGCAATCCTCCTGCATAACCCAAGTGCTGGAGTTTCAGGCTATAGCTCCAGTCATTTTTTTCTTTATTTAGTCTTGCTATGGGTCCCAGGTTGGCTCAGACATACTGTATAGGCCAGTCTGGTCTTCACCTCATGATTCTCCTGCTCCCTATGAGCTGGGATTAGAGGTCTGTACCACTATGTCTGGCTCATATACTTTTTAAGTCTCTCTCTCTCTTCTTTTCTTTCTTTCTCTCTCTGTGTGTATGTGTGTGTGTATGTGTATGTCTAAGTGTGTGGGTGTGTATGTGTGCATGTATGAGTGTGTGTATGTCTATGTGTGTGTATGTGTATGTCTAAGTGTGTGGGTGTGTATGTGTGCATGTATGAGTGTGTGTATGTCTATGTGTGTGTGTGTATGTCTAAGTGTGTGGGTGTGTATGTGTGCATGTATGAGTGTGTGTATGTCTATGTGTGTGTATGTGTATGTCTAAGTGTGTGGGTGTGTATGTGTGCATGTATGAGTGTGTGTATGTCTATATGTGTGTGTATGTGTGTTTGTGTATGTGTTTGCATATGTGTGTGTGAGTGTGTAGATCGGTGGACCCCCTGGGTATTGATCTTTTCTTTTTTTTTTTTTTTAACCTTGCTTGAGACAGGGTCTATAGTATCTTGCCATTGCATAACCAGGCTGATTGGCCCACATACTTCACTTGTTTCTGCCTCTCATATCCCTAAAGGAGCACTTAGCACACAGGCCTGGGCTAGGTCCAGCTTTACATGTGCTCTGGGGATCTGAACCCAGGACCTCATGCTTGCATGGTCCCTCAATGAGTCATCTCCCTAGCCCTGCATGTCAGTCAAGATTTTTATTCATTTGTTTGGTTTTGAAATGTGGTCTCACTATGTAGCCTTGACTGGCCTACCACTCAATATGTAGACCAGGCTGACAGCCACCTGTTTCTGACTCTTGTGTGCTATGACTAAAGGTGTATGTCACCATGCCTGGCCCTCATGTCGATTTTTTAGAACATTTTTTTTCTCTCCATGTGCATGATGGCTTTTCTGCTCCAGAAGACATTGTTCTTTCCTTGACTAGGGCCATTTTTAACCTGGGTCAGATTTTCATATGTCTGAATTTGTTGTCCACATGATGTGACTTCTTTGCCATCTTACACCATCTTGAGGTTTCTTACAGTGGCTGCAGATATTTAATATGTGGACAGAGTTTTCAAAATATCTATGAGATGAAAATGGTGAGGATCTGAGGCTTTGCATGCATCCTTCATAATGTAGGGCATTGGCCAGGGCATCTCAGAAGAGGTGGAAGGGCACAGAGGTATTTCCGGGTACGGAAAAGGAGACAGTGTTGAGCACAGGGCTACAGGGCCTGACTCAGGTCTCAGGTTGCTGATCCTTCCATATCCCTTCTCCACAGGGCCTCTGTAAACTTGGCTCAGCTGGGGGCTCAGACTATGGTCTGAGACAATTTGCTGAAGGGTCGACGGAGAAGCTGGCTAAGCAATGTCGAAAGTAAGAGACTGGACCTTTGCTTCCTCATGGGCCTCTATGAGGGGTTTCTGGGTGTGCTTATGTTTCTGGCCGGCCTTTCTGGCCTGTCCTCAGGGTTTGGATCCACAGTCCCACAGAAACACACACAGTCCCACAGAATCACACAGGCACTTGTATTATTATTATTATTTTTAAAACAGTTTCTTTTTAAAAATTTGTTTAGCTTTATTTATGTGCATTGGTATGAAGGTGTCAGATTTCTGGAATAGGAGTTACAGGCTGCCATGTGGGTGCTGGGAATTGAACTCTGGGAGAGCAGCCAGTGCTCTTAACCCCTGAGCCATCTCTCCAGCGCCACTTGTATTATTTGTATGCTGACTGACCTAGGGCCTAGGAATGTAACTTGCTAGCTCCTTCATCTGAACTTAACCCATCTTGTTCAGCTGTGTGGCTCAGGACCTTTTCTCAGAGCAGCATTTCAGCTCCTTTCCTGTGTCTGCTGCCATCTCCTCGTCCGTGTCTGGCGGCGCTCTGGCATCTGCCCGTGTTCTTCCTGTACTCAGAGTTTTCTTAGCCTGGTAGCCCCGCCTACACTTCTGTCTGTCTTTTAGTCAATCAGCTTTTATTAAACCCATAGGCGGGACAATTAATGTAACACATAATCCACTAAAGATGTCAGGCAAGAAAAACCCCCCCTCACTCGCCACCTGCTCTCCTGAATCTGAGTCTCGCTTGGCCAGAGCCCTGGCTCCTTCTCCAGTGGTTTCTCCACCTCTCCACTTCTAGGTGGCTGTGCAACACCGCCATAGACACCCGGACACGGCGCTGGGCAGTGGAAGGCCTGGCCTACCTCACGCTGGATGCTGATGTAAAAGATGATTTTGTCCAGGACATTCCTGCTTTGCAGGCCATGTTTGAGCTAGCCAAGGCAAGAGTGATCCTGATCTCCAACCTCAGGAAAGGGTGTCTGGCCCTGGCCCTCAGGGCTCAGCTGGCTGTGAGCTCTCCCTGGCTCCACCTCCCTGGTGAAGCTGGATTGGCTCTTTCATTAGATGGCTCTTATCTTGCCTGATTGTAGCTGGACTCATGACTGTCCAGATGTAAAGACATGTCTGCCCGTCACCCTTTGGCAATGAGATCCTGGGGGTAGTGGGGAGCCCATTCAGTGCCTGGGAACTTCTGAAAGTGTGGGAGGGGGTCCCCTAGGATCAGCCCAGAGGCTTCCACTCATTTATTACTAAAGTAACTCCTTTCTGTTTTTTCCTAACCTGGGGGCCTCCAGACTAGCGACAAGACCATCCTATACTCAGTGGCCAACACCCTGGTAAACTGTACCAACAGTTATGATGTCAAGGAGGTCGTCCCTGAGCTGGTGCAGCTGGCCAAGTTTTCTAAGCAGCACGTGCCAGAGGAGCACCCCAAGGTGGGTACAGAGCAGCTCAGGAGAGGAGTTCTGTTGTCAGACCTCCAGGAACCTGGTGTGGAATGTGTGAAGTTTGACAATGGCAATGGTAGATTTCCCCCACTAGGTGGTGCTCATAATTCCCATCTTAATTTTCTGACTCAATCTCTCTCCCTCTCTCTTTCTCTGTGTGTGGTGGCTGACAATTTTGTAATCTGATTAAACAGAGCCAGATAAATATTTTGCAATATTTGTTGCTGATTTCATGGATGCTTATGTTTCATTTCATGCTTCAAAGTCATAAAAATGTGATTTTCTGGAATATCTGGACTTGAGGATATGAGTAGGAACAGAGGAACTCAGGTTTATACTAGCACAAATGTCAAAACTCTTAACGTTAGCAAGGGTTTGTATGATATTTTTCGATATATTTGTGTGCCATTTGCATAGGGATGAGTATGGAAAAGATACTACCAGCTATGGAGAACATTTGGATTTTAGAAAATGACAAAAGTCATACCTGTGTTACAAAATGGAATTGTGGATGGTAAAGAAGATAACAGCCATGAAGTGACACCATTTCCACAGGACCACTGCTGGCAGTCTCTTGTGTTACCCACAGGAAATTTGTCTTTCTTTCTTTCTGTCCTCTATAATTACACTCAGAACATGAGTGTTGCTTCGTACCAGACACAGGGAGCATACTCATGTTGCCTTCTCATTCTCTTACTGTCTCATTTCTTTGAGATGCAAGGGTTTGGATTCAGTGCATCATGCATGCTAGACAGGTTATCTATCACTGAGCTACATCCCTGGACCTCTATCTCTCTTACCTCCGCGTTGTGTTTCATCCAGGGATACATAAATGCCCTACAATTGTGTGTGAGGTTCAGCACATTTCCAGAGACTACGAACCATGCCCACTTCCTGTTTGCTCCCTACTCTGATGATGTTCTGTCATAATGACTCAGTCTGGGGCTGGCTACTGGTCCCTTCTCCATGTTCACCTTTTTGTCACCCCCCTTCAGGACAAGAAGGACTTTGTAGACATGCGGGTGAAACGGCTCCTGAAGGCAGGTGTCATATCCGCACTGGCATGCATGGTGAAGGCAGACAGTGCCATCCTCACAGACCAGACCAAGGAGCTGCTAGCCAGGTGAAACCACAGCTGTCTGGGGAGAGTGGAAGGTGGGAGCTGGATGGAGGGGTTAGAATGGTGGGAACTAACCTCGAACTTAGAGAACATGGGGAAGAGGTATGATAAAGCAGGACACCACCATGGCAGTTTAGCAATACCTTATTTTAATTTTTAGGGGGAAGATACACATATGACAAGCTTAATGTTTGTGATATTCTTATCTATCAAGCATTAACATTTATTAAACATGTTGACAAAACAACACACATTGGGGGTATATCTTCTCCCCTTGGTCTTGAACTCAGGAGGCTGAAACATGAGAATCATGAGTTCAAATGCAGCTATAATTAAATAATAATATTCAAGTCAAGGAGGATAACAAACAATATAAAGGGATTTTGTGAAAATATGAAAAACACACCTGTAACAAAAATCCAACATGCTTACTTGGAAAGCATGATCACACGTTGCCCAACATTTAACTAAACAATGGACCACTTAGATGATGGGAATCCCATTCTACGCATTACAGCAGAAAGACACCCATCACTAAATAAAAGCACAATGGAAGATAACCATGGCTTGCGAAGGCTTTACTACATTGATTACATTCATGGCTTTTCATTCCAATATGAATTTCTTTATGTATATGGAGACGGCTGTTATGTCCAAAGGAGTCACCATATTGAATATCTTCACACTGCAGTTGAAATTTTGCATCAGGGGGTGACCACTGCCTCATTTAGTTACCTTTTCCTCAGAGATGAAGGGTGGCCTAGGGAGGAGGCAGGCACAGTGGGTAAATGCCATGGCAGGGAGCACAGAGACTGATTGGTTGTAGTTCAGGCAATAGGTCCCAATCACCCAGCTGGGTGGACATCCAGGAAGGCCTCATGGTAGAGGTGATAATTCAATAAAGTCCTTAAGGAAGAAAAGGAGCCAGCCAATGGCAGCAATGGGAAGGGAAGGGCTCCAGGAAAGAGGGAACAGCATGTACAAAGGCAGCAGCAATGGAGAAATAGAGTAGAGTTTGGTTTCTCCTGTGGTCTGTCTGGGCATTATGGGTAGCAGTGGTATTACATGGGACCAGGTTCAGATGATGCACATAGACAGGGAGCGTTTCTCCAGGATTGGGGTAGCAGGGAGCTGTTGGCTGTCTCCAGAAATAGGAATGGGATGACTCTCTGAAGCCTGGCTTGGTCTTATTTCCTTTCCCACCACTTATGTGCATGACAGTGCCTTTAAAGGTGGCTCATTTCAGTCAAGGGCACGTACTCTACCTTTTCAGGCTTCTACTGTTGTGTTGGAGGGGTTCTTGACACTGACTGGCTATGAGTGATTCCTGGGTCTGCTGTACAGGAATAGATAATATTCCTTCTCCCTTATCATTGGCTCTGCAGGGTGTTCCTGGCACTCTGTGACAACCCAAAGGACCGAGGCACCATTGTAGCTCAAGGTGGTGGCAAGGTAATTGGACAAGATGAAGTCCTTGCTATCCTAGAAGGTGATCTACTGAGAAGGAGCATATATTCATGCACATGCGTGCACGTGTATATACACACACACACATACTGTGTGTATGTGTACCTGTGCATGCTACATACTCATGCATATATGTGAGTCCCCCTTGTCTCATTCCAAATCATGTGCTTCAAACGTCCCTAACTTCCTGAAATACTCTCAGTCATCTGCCCTGTATAATTCATGTGCCCAAGCTACTTTCTTCTTGATTGGATGCTCATGGTATCTACTTAGGAATCCCATGCGCTCTCCTTGCTATTCTGGCTAGTGTGATGGTGGTTCATGGGCTTCCCCACAGAAGCCCTAAGTGGAGCTTATTCTTCTTTTTACCTGTGAAAACCTGAACACTTTACTCTCTCGCAGCTGTGATTTCTTCCTCAGCAAAATGGAGAGAAGGAGCCACATTCTCACTCTTCAGATAGTAGCGGGGTGTCAGATAGATGCATTCAATTCACAGTAGCTGCTCAATGAACAGAGGCTATTAGGATTAGACTTAGCTCCAGCAAAATGTAAAAATAATAGTATTTATTATTATTACGATTTGAGACGATTTTACCTTGTGGCCCTTGCTAGCCAAGTTCTTGCCATATATGCAATCCAGGCTGGACTTGAAGCTGTTGTAATCTTTCTGCTTTTTTTTTTTTTTTTTTTTAAAAAAACTTTATTTATTATTTATTTATTTATTTATTTATTTGCCTTGGTGTTTGCCTGGAACTGGAACTACAGACAGTTGTTAGCTGCCATGTGGGTGCTGGGAATCGAACCCGGGTCCTCTGGAAGAGCAGACGGTGCTCTTAACCCCTGAGCCATCTCTCCAGCCCCGTAATCTTTCTGCTTTAGCCTCCAACGTGCTGAGATTTTAGGTCCATGCACCACACCTATTAAAAGTCAATCTATTGATTATTTTTTCCAAAATAGAGGGAGGAGCGAAGGTAGGAACCATGATAGTCACTGGGAACCAGAGTGGTGAATCCTTGACAGGTATTTAACAGGTTTCTATGGTGCTTCAGTTAGTCAGACGTCTGTCTCTGTGACAAACGTCTGAGATGAGAGCTGAAGAGGAAGAAAGGCTGCTTTGGGTTTATGTTCTCAGAGGTTCTGGTCCACCATGGGCTCAGTGATGAGACAGAACCTCAGGGTGACCGGGTGCGAAGCCAAGCAAAGTTTTTCAATTTATGAGTCAGGAATGAACGGGAGGAAAGAAAGGGAGCGGGGGGGGGGGGGG
>PVIH01004763.1:0-38398 GCA_004025045.1 Sigmodon hispidus | reverse complement strand
TTCTCCAGAGCTGATTGTGCTGCGAATCTCTGATGAGACAAACAGATGAGAGGGCTAGACTGAGGAGAGAGAGGCCTCTGGATGTCTGTGGCTGACTAGTGACTGCACTCTCTCTTGCAGGCCCTGATACCTCTGGCTTTGGAGGGTACAGATGTTGGCAAGGTGAAGGCAGCCCACGGGCTAGCCAAGATTGCTGCTGTCTCCAATCCAGACATCGCCTTCCCTGGGGAGCGGGTAGGTATTTGAGAGGATGCTTCACTGCTCCTAAGGTCCTGTCCCTGCATCTCCTCTGCTAAGAAAGGGTCATGATGCTGCCTCAGGGAGGATGATGAATCAGAGACACCCAAACACCAGGCCTGGATTTACCGCAAGTGAATACACTTACCCTCCTGAACTTAGCTTTCTTATCTGAACAGTGAAAGGAAACAATTTAGCCTCTTAGGATCACCATGCAGATTAAACCAGACAGAATATGGGAAAGAAAGGACCTTGGAAATGTAAAGCTTCAAATGCAAGAGACTGGGAAATGTGAGTATCTCACCTGACCTGGGTTATTCCCACAGGTATATGAGGTGGTGCGGCCCCTCGTGAGTCTCCTGGACACACAGAGGGATGGGCTTCAGAACTACGAGGCTCTCCTAGGACTCACCAACCTGTCTGGGCGCAGTGACAAGCTTAGGTAAGTGGGGCAGGTGGAGAGGGCAGAGGTCCACAGAGGTGTCCACAGAGTGTTTGGCTGAAGGTTTGTACATATCACATACTGACTTCTCTGGCTGGATGACAGCATCAATGATGAAATGTGGATGGGAGGGGGTCTGAGTGGCACCCTGTAAAGTTACACAGGAACTGTATAAAACTGATGTCACAAAGGCACCGTCTCCTAAGGTAGAAAGGAGCAGTCAGGTGGATGGACGGGTTAATAGGTATCCCTTCTTGGAAGCAGAGGGATGGTGTACTGTATTGTGCTGTGGTTTTACATGGCAGAGAATCTAGCCAAACTGGCTCTAGAATTAAGGAAGTGTACTGACTCTACAAAGTAAATTTGGGATAAACCAGTCAGGTGTGGTTTGATGCGGGGATTATGAAGCTGTCTGGTTACTGGTTATCCGGTCGCCTCTCCCCTCCCCCTCTCTGTTGTCTTAACTTTCAGAGGGACTTTTCTCCTTTCTCCTGATCTCACATGCAGCAGGAACAGAAAGAGAATTTCTGTTAATAATAATGATGATAATAATAATAATAATAATAATAAATGTCTCCAGTGGGGTGACACATTCATTCATTGTTACTGGAATGCATTGTCATGTCATTTAATTTATATCCATTGGTGCCTCTTTGGAGGGTGTGCTCAGTGCCTTTATACTGTATAGGCTGAAGATGTGGGAGGGATCCCATGAAGATGGGGGAAGAAACCCTGTATGATCAATCTCACATGCTCACCTTTGGGGATCCAAGGCCTTCCCTCTGTACCTTTCCTTTCCCCTCCACTCCAGACAGAAGATCTTTAAGGAGAAGGCTTTGCCAGACATTGAGAATTACATGTTTGAAAACCATGACCAGCTACGGCAGGCAGCCACTGAATGCATGTGTAACATGGTGCTCAATAAGGAGGTAAGGCTGGGGTTCCAGAGGTTCAGGTGACTAAGGTATGAACTTCAGGTTTGGGGTGGGGAGCCAGGGAGTGGGGTGACCAAAATATGAATGTTGGCCTTGGGATGAGGCTGGGGCCATGAGATGGTACTAATGCAGCATTTTGATCAAAATGATTAAAACCCAGGAGTCCCCAAATCATACTTAGATTAGGGTCCTCTTTCCCTGTAGGAGTCCTAAGGAAACATATTCATAGTGTGATGAAGCTGAGTCTTGGTCTTAATGAGGTGGAAGGTGCCATTTTTCTAAATTAATTAAGACTACATAATGTTATAGCAAGGTAGGCTGGGAGATCAAGGCTTTTGGAAGTTACGAGAGGCTAGACCACTTTCAGTTACTCAGGATCCACAGAACAGTGAAGAAATGCAAAAGTCCAATTTTGAATCATTTTAGAACACCCCACTATGAATATCACCAGGCCCACGGAACATGCAATGCATCATAGCTGTATTTACCATTGAGTGGTCATAGGATATAAAAAGAAAAAGAGCTGAGTGGTGGTGGTGCATGCCTTTAATTCCAGCATTCAGGAGGCAGAGGCAGGTAGATCCTTGTGAATTTGAGGCGAGCCTGTTCCAGTGACCAGAGCTGTTACACATAGAAACCCTGTCTCAGGGCTGGAGAGATGGCTCAGCAGTTAAGAGCACTGACTGTTCTTCTGGAGGACCTGAGTTCAATTCTCAGCATCCACATGTCTATAATTCCAAGATCTGACACCCTTACACAGTTATACATGCAGGCAAAACACCATTAAATAAAAATAAATATTAAAAAAAACCCTGTCTCCAGGGCTGGAGAGGTAGCTCAGGGATTTAGAGCACTGGCTGTTTTTCCAGAGGTTCTGAGTTCAATTCTCAGCAACCACATGGTGGCTCACAACCATCCATAATTACATTTGATGTCCTTTTCTGGTCTACAGATGTACATGAAATCAGAATGTTGTATACATAATAAATAAATGTGTCTTAAAAAAAGAAACCCTGTCTCAAAAAGAAAAAAGAAAGAAAAAAATGAATTAGAGGCATGCATACCATAAGGTCTTATGGTCAAGACTCTATTGAATATCTTCTTCTCATGGTGACCAATCTTTCAGGGTGACCCTGTGCTTGCAGGGTATATCAGAGACATGATAGGTCAAGATCTGAGACACTTCTGGAATGTGAACCTTCATGCAAGGACATGTGAGGCCTGAGATTTTTCATTTCTATGCCTATTCAACTCTTAGACCCTCTCCTGTTACCATAGTGTCTTAGTTACTTTTCTTTTTTTTTTTTTTAAAAAAAAAACTTTATTTTATTTATTTATTTATTTATTTATTTATTTATTTATTTATTTATTTATTTATTTATCTTGGTGTTTGCCTGGAACTGGAACTACAGACAGTTGTTAGCTGCCATGTGGGTGCTGGGAATCGAACCCGGGTCCTCTGGAAGAGCAGACAGTGCTCTTAACCGATGAGCCATCTCTCCAGCCCCTTTAGTTACTTTTCTATTGCTGTGATAATACACAAGTACCAAGGCAGCTTATAGAAGAAAGTGTTTGATTTGGTGTACAGTTTTGGAGGGTTAGATTCCGTGATGGGAGACCAAGGGAACAATTGGGAACGCACATCTTGATCCACAAGCACAATGCAAAGAGAGAGCAGTGGGAATCACAGGAGTCTTTTGAAACCTCAAAGTCCACCTTCAGTGACACACCTCTTCCACAAAGCCACACCTCCTAATCCTTCTCAAATGGTTCCACCAGCTGGGGTCAAGTATTCAAACATATGAGCCCATGGGACCATTTTTATTCTAATGACCACATGTGGAAAAACTGAATTTGCTAGAGTCAGTCAGCAGGAATGGAATCCACCAGGGAGCTGGCCTAAGGCTGAGCTGGGACCTGTCAATTATGTGAGAGAAAAAGGGTGTGTCTAAGGAGTCAGAGATGGTGGTGGGGTACAAAGGGAGCAATGTGAAAGAAGACCTAGCCTTCCCTGGGGACATTATCTGCTGCTGCAACAGCAGAATCAAACTACATAGCGGTCTTAAGGGACAGAAGTTCATTTCTGGTCATGCTATAGTGTCATTGAGCTGGTGGCTTGTCTACACAGTGACTAGGAATCCAAGCCTTTTGGGACATCAAGAAGTGCCTATCTCTTGCCACTGTGAAGTAATCTCTTTGGTAGTGAGTAGGAATGACAATGGAAGGAGGACTGTGCCACCAGTGACCAAGGTGGCCATCCAGTGACACAGCTCGACTCTGCTTCCATTTCATCAGTGAGAACTAGGCCATGGCCACATCAAGGTGTAGAAGAGGAGAGGGCTGGAGTCCTTGGTGGGACATCTTTTTCCAGTGACTTCCCAGTTGGGCCCCACAAGAGAGGGTCATACTGATCTCTTCTTTCATACTCTCCCTTCTGATGGTCATTGCTTCAGATCCAGGGAGATGCAGAATAAGACTCTTTCCTGGGTATCTGTGACCTTTGCCTTCTTTCAGAGATCTACATTTTTGATATTTGTCCCAATAGGACGTCCTTAAGCTTGACCAACTAGATTTTTCTGTCATGGAAAAGCATGGCAGTAAGATGCTATGGGGCCTTCATACCTCTTTGTGACAGCTCAGAGTGCAGGGTGGGCATCAGGCAGCTTCTGCTTTCAGGTGTTTGGGGGCACTTCAGTCTCACCTGGTGGAGACCCAATACCAATAAAACTCTCTAACTGCCCTTATGAGCATCATACCAATACTGTGCAAATATTAGGAGACTGCTACTGTCTTCCAGTTTGTCCTAATAAGGATTATTTTTGCAAACATGTTGAATGTTTGCTATCTTATGAGGTGGGGGGTGCACATTTTCCAATTTTTCATAACAAAGGGTTGTAGTCAGCAAATCTCTGATTGCCCTACAATGGCTGGCTCTGCCATCATCATCTCGAGTCCTCACAATTTCAGGGACAGAAAATTCATTGCACAGCATGACACAAAGGCCCAGGGCCATGAGGGAAGCAGTCTGTATTTCCCAAAGAGAAGTTGCAGCTTTTCCTAGAGTAGAGATGGAAAGAGATGGGTCAAAGCACGCAATATAGGGGTCATGGGACAAGCCCCATTTTTCTTTAGCCTTTTGGCTGTGGGAATGTGGGAATGTGTAGCCTTGACACTTAGGCAATCATGGAAGATCTCTATGCAGAAACGGCTCAACACAAATCTCCCAGAGATCCTGGATTAGGGAACTTTAGCTGCCTCTTCCCATCCTTGGGGTGTACAGACATGGGGCATCTTTCACTGAGTCCCTCATCCACCTGGGACAGGTTCAGGAGCGGTTCCTGGCTGATGGGAATGACCGTCTGAAGCTGGTGGTGCTGCTCTGTGGGGAAGAGGATGACAAGTTGCAGAATGCAGCAGCCGGAGCCCTGGCCATGCTGACTGCTGCACATGAGAAACTGTGCCTCAAGATGACGCAAGTGGTAAGTGCTGGCTGGGGACAGGAGGGAGCTGGGTGAGGTATACAGAACCTCCCAACCTCAGACCACATTGTCTCAGGTCATCTAGGGAGGTCGGGCTTCAGGGAAAACTTTCCTAGTTGGGAGTTGGTTCCTAATACCTATAGAGAGGAGACTGTGCCTGTCGGCCATTACCACCACTGTTTGGACTTCCCAAGTACATTTGATAAAGTCCCCTGTTCATGGTGTGTCCCACTGCATTTGTGGGTGCAAATAATCCTGACTGAAGGATGATAATAACACAATGCACATTTCTGCTGAGGGGCTCATGAGTTCCTCAGTGAAGTGTGGGAGGGGCTGGTGGAGGGTATAGGTTCCCTGTCCTAGACAAGATGACTGGTAAGACTGTAGGCACCTCCGCAGGCATTATGGGAATAATACTGTTAGCTTTAAGCATGAGACTTTTTCATCTCCCCACACAGCCTGGCTCATGGGCAATCATCTCCACTGGAGTGAAAAGGTTAGCTCAGTTCAAATATGCTCATATCTGGAGTAGAGGTTGGCTCCTTTACATGGTCAGTTGGAGTGTGTGTGTGTGTGTGTGTGTGTGTGTGTGTGTGTGTGTGTGTGTGTGTGTGTGGTTTCTGAGTTCCATGGAGGCTTTTTTGCCCTGGCATGGGAGGTCTCTGCTGGGTACTATTTATCCTGTGCAGACTCTAGACTTCAGTCTGTTTTACTATGGTAAGCTCTTCAAAACTATCATGCTTTTAAGCATCACCCATGGGGAGAGTTATAACAGTTTTGCTTGGTATTCTGACTTAGTAGATTGTGGTATGGGAGGAAACTCCTGGCCTGGGAACCACACTTAGAGACCGGTGCCTTACAGTTGTTCCTCTTGGAGTGGCTCCAGGGGACACATGGTCAACCAGGACACTTTGGTGTCTTTTTGTGCTTCTCATAAGTGGGATGCTGTCCCGAGGGGATATGTATATATGTATATGACACACATTTTACATTATTTAGTATTTCCAATCACCCTGACAGGTAGAGGGTTATTAATATCTGCATTTTTCTATTGGGAAATAGGCTTAGAAATGGCAATAGTAGAACAGTGCCAAATGAGAATCATAAGAAACTTAGGTGAGCCCTGTATCCAGAAGTTTCTGGCCTGGCCTAGCTCTGAGGTACCATCTGCAGCGGCTTAGTCCCAATAATCACACAAAGGCTTATATTAATTACAAACTGTTCAGCCTATGGCTCAGGCTTCTTGCTACCTAGCTCTTACATCTAACTCAACCCATTTCTATTAACCTATGTCTCACCATGTGGCACCTGGTTTACTTGTATACTCTGGGTGGCAGATCACAGCATCTCTGACTGACTCCGACATCCTTCTCCTTTATTTATGCTTGTATTTCCACCTGCTTCTAAGATACCTCATCATAGGCCAAAACAGTTTCTTTATTAACCAATAATAAAGCATATTGACAGCATACAGAAAGACATTCCATGTCAGAGCCAATGCAGATGGCTAGTGCTGAATGGGGCGGGAGGATTGCCCTCTCTGAATCCAAATTCACGTAGATGTTTGCTCTACTCTGCTATCTCACCTATATCCATCCAGTGCAGGAAGTCAAATCCTGGCTGGCTTTCAACCTCCTCACTGTCTCATAGGGTTATGAGAGTGACTGAGCATGGATACACAACAGTTTACTGTCATCATGACTGTGGATGGCGGATGGAGATGGAATGAGGAGAGAATTTACCTTAGAGTCTTGGTTTATCCCAGTGGAAATCAAGGCTGGGGAACAGGCCTGGAGCTCTTGTCTCAAAGGGCACCTGGCTTGATAGAAGTGAGCATGATCCATGATCCTCACATGGGGACTTTCCCTTGGCATTCTGCATCTTCATTCTGCTGAGATGTTCAGCGGTCCTGTCTTTCTGTTTCTCAAGAAGTTAAAAAAAGAAATATATGGGAGCTTGGGAGACAGCTCAGTGGATAAACTATTTGTTGTGCAAGCATGAGAACCCAGGTTCAGATCCCTAGCAACCATGTAAAAACCAGGCAGGTATCATAGATGTCTGTAATCCCAGCACTACAGAGACAAACTGCCTACCTAATGCAGCTGAACAGTGAGCTCTGAGTTCAACTGAAAGATGTTACCTCTCCAAATAAAAGTGGACTGTGAGCCAGGCAGGAGTAACACATGTCTTTAATCTTGGTCCTCAAGAGGCAGAGGCAGGCAGATCTCTGTGAGTTTGAGGTCTGCTTGGTCTACAGAGAAAGTTCCAGGACCGACAGTGCTCCTCAGGGAAACTCTGTCTTGAAGAACAAAACAAAACAAGAAGTGAAGTGGGATTGAGGAAGGCTATTGACATCAATTTCAGGCCTCTAGAGGCATTCAAAAACATGTGCATGTGTACCTGCATGTATGTGTATCTGTATCCTTGTGAACATTCACACATACATGGATGCTACGCACACAAGCACAGACAGAGTAAACAAACAAACAAATAAATAAAACAAATAATGGATAGGGGACTGTAATATGAAGTTTCTGGCCTGGTCTTTCAGGCCTAGCTCTGAGATTTGGACCCACTCACAGCCCCACTGCCACTTTGTACCAAATAATCACACAAAGGCTTATATTAATTTTATGCTGATTGACCTATGGTTCAGGCATATCGCTAGCTAGCTCTTTCATCTTAACCCAGTCTATTTCCATTAACCTGTTTAGCCATGTGGCCTGGTACCTTTTCTCAGAGCAGCATGGTTGTCTTCTTTCCTCTGCATCTGCTGGCATCTCCTCTGCTGTCTCTGCTCTTTCTGTTCCCAGAGTTTTCTTAGTCTGGTAACCCTGCCCACGCTTCTTGTCTGTCTTCTGGCCAGTCAACTTTTTATTAAACCAGTAGAAGGGACAAATCCCACTACAGGGATTTTAGTTTATTACTATTTACAGATATGCTGTCACAGTCAAGCTATTTAGGTGTGGGCATGGCTAATACTTTCTGTTTCTCTCGGTGCCAAGTCTTCTTTCTGCCTCCTCACTGATTTCTCAAATCCTTCCTTACCCATTTTTCACTCTGCAGACAACTCAGTGGCTGGAGATCCTACAGCGACTTTGCCTGCATGACCAGGTGTCGGTGCAACACCGGGGCCTGGTTATTGCCTACAACCTGCTGTCGGCGGATGCTGAGCTGGCCAGAAAGCTGGTAGAGAGTGAACTGCTGGAGATCCTGACTGTGGTGGGGAAACAGGAACCGGATGAGAAAAGGGCAGCTGTGGTTCAGACAGCCCGGGAGTGTCTCATCAAGTGCATGGATTATGGCTTCATTAAGCCGGTGTCATAGATGTCATTTCGGCTAAGGATCACAGCACTGGCAATGAGGTTATATAGGAAGGACTTGATTGTCTCCTGAGGTGTAAATCTTCCCCTCGGTCCTGGGAAAGTATGAGCATTCCTCTGGCTGCCTTATTTCTTATTTCCTGCCTCCCTAAATCTATCAAGTCCCGGAAATGTCTAGAATAATTTTTATCTGTGATCAGGAAACAGGAAGGACATTCTGTCTTTCTATTCTGAAGGCCAGAATGATGCTGGGTTTTTTGTTCGTTTGTTTGTTTTGTTTTGTATTTTAAAAAGTTGTGTAGTGGCAGGGAAGGAACTAACAGGTGTGTGGCCATAAAGATCAATGCTGTCATTCAATTTGGATGCTCATCTCTGCTGATTTTCACCACCCCTCTCCCATACATTGAAGCAATGTGTCTCAGCTGCAAGTGTCCTGCTCAAGCCCCATCCCCACTTCCCATCACCCAGTCTCAATGGAAACACAGTTTATGCTAATAGTGGAGCATGCTTTGTTTGGGAAAATCTTCCATGAAAGATGGATATCATGACTATTCAGAAACAACTCAAAGTCTTCTAAGCAAAACATTAATATTTATTTTTGAATATGTGCTAGTCACCCAGGGGAAGGGCTGATGTTGCTAGACCCAGTGGTCCAGTTTTTCTGTTATTCTGTGTTTGTGTGGTTTTCTTCCTCTTAGTTCCACATCTGGTCTCTGCATTCCTCTGAGTTGTCTTCATTTTGTGGTGAGATCTCTGCATGTGCTAGACAAAGCAGATCCTAACCACTCTGGATGTACATAGTTGTTATGGTTCCTTATGGAAGAGAAAAGAAAGGACCAGCAGCCTAGCAGATCCCCACAGATGGCTAATGTACTTAGCTTGGGTCCTATTTCATGCACAAACCAATCATATCCAAAGGTGGATGGTCTTCATTTCCACACCTGCATTCTATATATAAAATTTGGGGACAAGAGGGAGCCTCATTTCTACCCAGCTGACACAGACTGATTATTGTTAGTAAGGAACATGTCTTACCACGCAGGAGTTATGCTTAGCCACGCAGAACAGTACACTGTGGAGATCTGTTTCTCTGTTAAAATGAACTTCCTGGTATGATTAAGAATGCTGTATCGGGGATGTGAGGGCGATCTGGCTGCGACATCTGTCACCCCATTGATTGCCAGGGTTGATTCGGCTGATCTGGCTGGCTAGGCGGGTGTCCCCTTCCTCCCTCACCGCTCCATGTGCGTCCCTCCCGAAGCTGCACGCTTGGTCGAAGAGGACGACCTTCCCCGAATAGAGGAGGACCGGTCTTCAGTCAAGGGTATACGAGTAGCTGCGCTCCCCTGCTAGAACCTCCAAACAAGCTCTCAAGAATGCTATATCAGGGCTGGAGAGATAGCCAGTGCTCTTTCAGAGGACCAAGCAAGGTTCAAGTCCCAGCACCCAAATGGTGTTTCACAGCTACTCAGTGAGAAAGCCTGTATCAAAACACAATTCAGGAGCTGGAGAGACAGCTCAGCAGTTAAGAGTACTAGCTCTTGTAGAAGACCTGGCTTCTGGTCTAAGTACCCACAGAGTGGAAACTGCCAGTCATTTTGATTCCAGGGCATGTGATACCCTCCAGCCTTCTTGGGTACCAGCATTCATGTAGTGCACATAAACTTATGTGGGGCACACAGGTGCACATTCATTTTTAAAATCTTTTTTATTTTTTTAAATTTTATGTGCATAGATGCTCTGCATGTATGTCTGTGCACCATGTGTGGCCTTGGTGCCATGGAGACAGAAGAGGGCATTAGATATTGCACGACTTCTATTTGGCATTATAATAAAAATCTGGAAGCAGATATGGGGGAAAAGCTGAAATATCAGAGAGACAGGGAACACACCACAGCCAATTCTCACTTAGCCAACTCTTTAGGCCTGTCATTCTGAGTTCTCTAAGTTTCTCAGCCAAAAAGGGAAGTGGCAGGACTTTATCCCTTGGTCTCCAGTCTTATTTTTTCTCTCCCATGCCCAGCCATCTCACTTCCTGGCTCAACTTTCCTAGTGCTAGGATTAAAGGCATGTTGTTTCCCAAGTACTGGGAGCAGAAGTGTGGAATCACAAGTGCTGGGATGAAAGGTGTGTGCATCCACCTCCTGATTCTGTTATGCCTTGAACTTACAGAGATCCTTCATGGACCTCTGCCTCCCACGTGATGAGATTAAAGGCATGGGCCACCACTCCCTGATCTTCATGACTTGGCTTTGTCCTCTGGTATTTCAGACTATTTTTTTAAATTAAATACACAATATATCACCACAGCTGGATCCCATGGAACTGGAGTTACAGGTGGTTGTGAGCCACCATGTGGGTGCTAGGAACAGAATCTGAGTCCCCAGGAAGAGCAATAAATATGCTTAACTGCAGAGCCATCTCTTCAGCCCGAACATAAATGTCTAAAAAATCTCAAAACATACAAACAGAACTGGGGTGGATGGCTCTTGGAGAGAAATGACACTGAAGGTGGTTCTTTGACTTCTGTGTGCATGTACAATACAAATGCACAGGCACCCACACATGTACCCCACTTCAAATGAAAACAAAAGCCAGTTTATGGTCTGCAGAGATGGCTCAGCAGTTAAAAACTCTGTCTGTCCTTCCAGAGGACCAGAATTTATTTCCCAGCACCCACAGGGCAAATCACAACTCTCTCTAAATCCAGTTCCAGGGAATCTGAGGTAAGCACACACACACACACACACACACACACACACACACACACACACACACTTTTATGATGATAAATGCCATCTGGAGTAGTTTTACTTATTTTTTTAAAAGATTATGTGTATGTGGAGGAACAGTATGTACACATGAATGTGAGTGCCAAGAAAACCTGAGGTTTCAGATCCCCCAGTGCTGAAGTCACAGGTAATTGTAATCCACCTAAGGGTGAAGACTGAACTGGGGTCCTCAGGAAGAGCAGTGTGCCCTCTACTGCAGAGCCATCTCTACAGCTCACTGGAGCAGTTTGATGTTCATAGAAAACTGTACTAGAATGCAGAGAGTTCCCACACACATTTTCTCCTCACACAAGAGTATCTGTTGTACACATTTGTTACAACTGATGAGCCAACATTGACACAGAGTAATCTTTCAGAGTTCACAGTCTACATTAGGATTGACTCTAGGTCATGTGGCCTGTGGTTGTTGACACACACTGCCATTGCAGTGTACACAGAACACTCCCCACAGTGCCAGCAAGGTAGCTTCTTGGTCTTCAGTGGCTGTGGCACACAGAGGAAGTATGGTGGTTAAGTAGGTGGCTTCCTTGTTGAGGAGAATTTGAAAAAGAGCAGCTGCCAAAGGGCCTACCTTTTGTTTTGTTTGACAACTTCAGAGCAATTCAGAAAGGGTGTATGCAGAAAGTGATAGTCTTAAGGGCAAGTAAGGGGCAGTCTAGTCTTAAGCTGACTCTTTGTGCTTTCTAATGCCAGCTCAAATCTCACTACCTTGGAATCTAAGTTAAAATCTCAGTCTCCTTTACTTTTAACTTGTCAAGAAAGGTAAAGAGACCTGGAGAGGTAGCTCACATTGGAGTTCCATCCCTTGAAGCCGTGTACTTGTAATCCCAGTGTCTGGGAGGCACTCAGGTTTGCTGGCTGACTATCTTAGTCTGCTTAGTGAGTTCCAGGCCAATGAAACATTCTGTCTCAAAACACAAGGTAGGCAATGTTTACAGAAGATAGATGAGATGTCCTCTGGCCTCCATGTATAAACACATACATGTGCATGCATACCTGTACACATATATGCACCTACACACACATGAACAATGGAAAATGTATTTTTGCTTACAAAGAAATATTATAAACCAGGTATTTGGATTTTAAAAAGCAAATGTAAAAAGGGATGATCAGGTTCTATGCTCCTGGCTGCTATGAAAGGGTGTCATCACCATCGTGTGCCCCCCCTCCCAGCCACGATGCCACAGAATCCCAACATCAATCTCTCTGTGCACCCTTGAGCTTTCCGTGGACCAGGACTGACTGACTGCAGCCACCAGCTGTGTCATTCCTACGTCTGGAGAAGAGAAAGCACTGACAGCAGAGTCCCTAACTAACAGAGGGATTCTCAATGGTCATAAGTCTCTTCCCCCCCCCCTTTCTTTAGCTTGTTTAGTTTGTTTGAGAAAGGGAGCGGGGCGGGGAAGGGCGACTTCTCTGGCTCCGTGGGTTCTGGAGCTGTCCCAGCCTGACTTGTAAGAGGAGAAATATGTGCTTGTCAGAATATTAAGAAATGCAAGGAAGGGCATAAGAGGCGAAGTCAGGACTGGAGTGAACGCTTTAGGAATTCCAAGTGTCACAAGATCAGGAGATCTAGGCTGGACCAGGGAGCATGTTCCTTATCTGCTTCTCCCCACACCCTGTCAGTTGCAGCATATCCCTCTCTGGATCCCTGTGAACTCGCTCTAAGGAGTACCAACGTGTTCGGCAGGAAACAGCGTCTGGAGGGTAGAGCACCTTCAGAAGAAAACAGAATCAACAACCTCGAACGCTTGGGGAAGAAGAGACAAGGAGAGCTTTAATTTTTCTGCCTGAATTCTTCCTGATGTCTCCACCAACCCTCCATCCTGAGGATCGCTGTCACTTGGCGAGGTGAAGCCCTCGACGTGGAAATTCCAGCAGAAACCGAGGGAAAAGGGACCCTGGAGCAGTGGAGTCTGGAGTGTCCCGAGAGGAGCCAGGACGTGGGATCACAGCAGATTTCCTTCCCCGAATGGAGGTAAGAACTATAAACACTCCTTCAAAGTGAAAAATACTAATAAAAAATACAGTCCTCCCCTTTCTCCTCTGAAGTTAATCAAGGATGCGGGCAGCACGGGGGTTTCCTGGTCCAATCGAACAGGGCTGTTTTCTACACAGTGCCCCACCCCTGGCGATGTCACCATGCCTAGCTGATATAAAGACAGGAGATTGCAGGGTAGAGGTCTCCACTCGGGACTTCGGAGACTTCATTTCTGACTCCAGGAGGCGGGCACGCAGCAGAGGACAGACACTGGCTGGTAACGGGTCCCCTACAGTCCCTTGCACAAGTTTTCCCAAATCCCCGGTAATCAAGGTCGCCACCCTCTCCTCCCGCCCCCGCCACACCCCTGCCCTTCGATGCGTGGTTGTGTGAAGGCCGATATAGTGTCAGGAATTCCAGAGATTACTTCTCACTGGGTGGCCAGGAGCCGGGAGACTTGCGCGGCGGGGAGGCTTGGGAAGGGGAGCCTAAACAGTCCCAAACCAGCCTTTTAAGATCTGTCATGCTGCACTAAAGAGCAAACAGCTAGATCTGGTATCCAGCGTCCTTAGGAAGGAGGCCAAGAGAGGTCCTGTCCTTGGAAAGAAGAGGGGTAGTGTCCGGTCTGTCACCAGAGCCCCTGGCTTAGCGTTCACTGATCCAGGGGAGCCCAGCACTGTTAACAACCCGGTTAAATACAATTCAATGAGGAGTTCGAAGAAGCAGGTCAGCAGAGAGTGATTTCGTGACTCTGTTTCCCTTTATCACAGGGTGGTTCTGAAAGCAGAAATGAGACGGAGGGAATTGGTAGAAGCTCCTCAGGCTACTCTGATAGGACTGGGGTGAGGTGGTGGCAGAGAGTTCAGAGGCAAGTTCCTAAAAGGAAGTAGGTGGAGTCCCTGAAGGTCCCCCTGGCCCTCTCTACCCAAAAGATCAACACTGGGCTTGTCCTGATGGGGAAATAGAAACTGATCTCGAATGTGTGTGTGCCTGTGTGTGTGTGTGTGTGTGTGTGTGTGTGTGTGTGTGTGTGTGTGGTGAGTGGGCAGGGTGGGGGACTGAGGGTACCTGTGGCTCCATCAATACCAGAGCAGCTATTTAGGGCAACAGCATCCTGTGCCAGAAGAAAGCATTTAAATGCCAGAAGGCATTTAAAAACTTGTCACGAGTTTTACTATCTTTGTGAAAATGAAAGAAGAGGCTGACGTGACCGCACCCTTTCCTGCCAGATAGGAATTATGCCCATCAGAAAGCAGAAATCCATTTCAGAATTACCTTGGTGGAAGGATTTTAGTAGACTCTGTTGGACCTAAACAACAGTCTCAGAAGTCCTAGTGTCTTGCAGGATTTTTTTTTTTTTCTTTTTGTTAGTGAAAAAGTGAAACAAAACAACACAGAAAAACACTACTCTCAAATTTAGAGATTACTTCCTGCTCTGCTCTTATGTAACTGCAAGGGAGACGGATAGGCTTCTCTCACTGTGGTGTTCACAGCAGCAAAATCCACTGTTTTCTGTATTACACACAAGATTTTCTCTGAGAGGGGGTTTGGTGGGTCTGAGAAGTCTAAATTTACTACAAAAAGGGGAACAGAAAAACAAAAATTGGAGGCATCTAAAAACCCTTAAAGTGCATGGTGTAGCCTGAGGTTTTTGCCCTGTCCTGGCCCGAGGTCTGAAGTCTTTCTCACCTGTGGTCCTACAGCCATTTATAAAATAATTCCTTAGAGGGTAATATGAATTACAAACTGTTTGGCTTGTGACTCAGGCTCATTACCAACTAGCTCTTAGAACATAACTCATTAATCTATGTATTGCCACTTGGCTCTATGGCTTTACCTGTGTTTCATTGTGTCTTGCTCATTCTGGCAGCAGTGGCAGCAGTCTCCAACATCTCCTTGATTCTGCCTTTTTCCTCTTTTATCTCTGCTTGGATTTCCCACCTGTGTCTAAACTGCTTTGCCATAGGCCAAAATAGCCTCTTTATTAACAAATGGTAACAAAGTGTATTCATGGTGGACAGAAAGATATCCCACATCAGCCTGGTGAGACCTATTTCTTGATCCCAGCACTGGGGAGACAGATGCCGGTGGATCTCTATGAATTCAAACTCAATCTGGTCTTCGTAGTGAGTTCTAGGTCAGCCAGGGCTTAAAAAAAAGTCTCAAAGTACAGTATGTAGAATTAGAGCCACTGATTTTTATCATAGATTTAGTTTCTACAGAAAAAAATAAGTCAGTAGACACGTGAATTTCCTGATGGGTTTTGAGTTCATGATATTCCAAAGAAATGTTTTAAATTTGTGTCTTCAAGATAATGAATGCATGTAGTCTTAGATAGATTTATTGAGGCATTAATGAATACATGTAGTCTTAGATAGATTTATTGAGGCATTACTGAATTCAAGCCAGGCTGGCTGGATAGCAGCCACTGAGCCACCTCTCCAGCTTGGCTTTTGTCCACCGTAAAACTGGGCTTCTTCCTTCTTTTCTCCCTTCCCTCCCTCCTTCCCACTGTTCCTCTGTTTCTTCCTTTCACCTTTTTCCACACCCTCTTTCTTTCTTTTTTTTTTTTTTAGACAGAATCTAGCTATATATCCCCAGCCCAGCATAAAAATCTTACGTTCAATAAGCACTGGGGTTTCAGGTCACCACGCCCACCATCCTGTTTTCTGGCTTTGTTTTGGTTTCTGGTGGTGACAAAAAGCCAACTCAGGGTCTTCCACAAGTAAGATGAGTACAGTGCCACACCCTAGCTCTTGTTTTCTTATTGCCTTTTACATCTACTGAATGTAATTTAGATATAAATTCTTCATCAGATATATAATTTGTAAGTATGTTGTTTCAACCAGGTGCTTATATTTTCATTCTCAACAATATTTTCCAAGAAGGGAAATTCTTATAGTTTAGTATGCTGAGTTTTTCTTTTCTATTTTTTTTTAAAGCAATCTTTTTTTTTTTAACTTTATTTATTTATTTATTTATTTGCCTTGGTGTTTGCCTGGAACTGGAACTACAGACAGTTGTTAGCTGCCATGTGGGTGCTGGGAATCAAACCCGGGTCCTCTGGAAGAGCAGACGGTGCTCTTAACTGCTGAGCCATCTCTCCAGCCCCTTCTTTTCTATTTTTAAAAGAGATTTATTTGTTTGGGGCTAGAGAGGTGGCTCAGCAATTAAGAGCACTGGCTACTCTTCCAGAAGACTTTGGTTGATTTCTAGCTCCAACATGGTGGCTCATAACCACCAGTAACTATAGTTTCAAGGAATCTTAC
Organism: Sigmodon hispidus; assembly: GCA_004025045.1. Taxonomy (NCBI): domain Eukaryota; kingdom Metazoa; phylum Chordata; class Mammalia; order Rodentia; family Cricetidae; genus Sigmodon; species Sigmodon hispidus. Next base: position 21,937 of record PVIH01004763.1, on the reverse strand, counting down.
TCCCTCTTCTGGCCTCCACAAGTACCAGGCACACACATACATACATGTGGACCAAACACCAAGATATATAAAATAAAAATAAACTGGGCCATGGTGGGGCACACCTTTAATCCCAGCACTTTGGAGGTAGAAGCAGGTGGATCTCTGTGAGTTTGATGCCAGCCTGCATACATGTCTCTTCACCATGTGCATTCAGTGCCCTTGGAAGCCAGAAGAGGATGTCAGACAGTTGTTAGCCACCATGTGGGGTTGAGATTTGAATCTAGGTTCTCTAGAAGAGCAGCCACTGCTCTTTTATTGACTAATCTCTCTAATCCCTTCTTTCTATATTATGCTTTTAATGTCATTTATCTGAAATGTCTACTCAACCGAAAGGAAGAATATTGAGAGAGAGAGAGAAAAATACAATTTTGACCACATACTCTGTAGCAACCAGACTACAAACCCTGATTATTCGAAAGTTGGTTGGCTAATAACTGATAACTTCCCTAATTTTGTCTCCACTTTCAACTCAGGAAGCCAAAAATGTTCTCTAAATTAATCATGAAGGATGCTCCATTTCTAGCAGCTGACCTGTTTCCCCACTGACAACCATCTCAGTCATACCACACCCACACTTCCTTTGTTATTACTTAGCAGGTAAGCTTACACACTCCCCTGCCTGTCATTGAGTTCTAGTGAGTTCAGACCCAATGCTGTGTTCTCAAGTGAATGCTCATGTTAATATCCACAGCTTCCCGGAGGCTCCAGCAAGACACTATCTCACCACTCACAGCTCTAGATCCCAGCCTTTGGCCAGGTGAGTACCCACAGAGCTTCTTGCACATTGCCATAGGAGCTTGTTGATTCTGTGTGGATGTGGTAAGCAAGCACTGACTCTGGGAGTTTGCAAAGCTGTTTACTTTCAGTTTAGAACCTGAGGTTATTTTACTTTTTTTTTTTTTTTTTTTTTTTTGTGGTTCTCATTTTGTGGAGTCCTTGGTAGAATCTGCCTATTCCTTTTTTAATCTCCTTCTCTTTTTTCTGTTGCTCATAACAATGAAATTTGCAGGGCAGAACTAGCCTTACAGATCAATGAATTTGCAACTTCCTCTGAACTAGTGGTTATTTAGACAAAACATCATAGGTCATTAATAAACCAGGTGTCTGGAGCTTTGTCATGAGATTTTAGCTTTGATACAAAAAGTTGTCTATCTAGTTTACAGCCTCTTGAGGGGATACAGAGTGTTGAGTCTGGAGTCAAAGGTTGGAGACATGAGCTGCAGGTGGAGAGATACTTTTCACTTTTCTCTATGGTTAAAAGCTCTTCAGGGTGTTCTAAATCTAGATCCCCCACTCATGTAGAAAAACTTGCTTCTTACATGTTTATTAAGTCACACACCGTCCTATATGTCTACAGTATACATCAAACTGATGTCCTTATTGTTCCAAAAAGTCATTAATTTTTCTTTATGATTTAGAGAACTTCAAATTCTGCCAGGTATAACTGTAATCATTCTGTTTTAACCTCCCTGATCAAATTTGCAATGCATGGATATTTTCTGCATGGGTACGCATATGTGTGTGCATGTGTGAGTACATGTGTGTATATGTGTGTGTGCGCCTAACTTTTATGATATAGTAGAAAGCCCCCCAATCAGAGGATTCAAAATAATCTGTCCAATAGCAACAATAATAAATTCCTAGCAAAATTACAATCAGATTAGATTAAAAAATAATTTTAAAAATCCACCAGTCTCAATCAGTAAAGAGAGGCAACCAACCAAAACAACAAAACCTGACAACATGGGCATACAGCAGAGATTAAGGAAGCTTCCTACCTCGACCCCACAAGTACTATCAGAAAGTATCCTGGGTTTTGTGATGACCCAAGAGACTTTGCCAACCAGAGAACTTGACCAGAATAGTCCCCCAAATCACAGTGTAAGCCTTGGCAGGATTCAGTGAGTAGAGGTGCTTACATGGGGTCCTGGAAACCTGAGTTCTGTCCCCAGATCTCACAAGGTAGGAAAGAACTGACTCCCGACAGTTGCCCTCTGATCTCCATATATGTGTGCTGTGACCTGCACATGCTGTGATGTGTGTGTGTGTGTGTCTGTGTACATAGAGTAAAACTTAAAAAGAAAGCAAAATCAGGATGAGCAGTGCCTTGTACCCATTTCTGTGGTGAAAATGGGTGTCTCACAGACTTGGCTTCTTTTATGAAGCTGGCCTCAGGCTGTGTGGGAATAAAGGGCCATGTTCAGAAATGATTTTCTACCTTCTCATTCTTGTCCTATGTTAATGGTTCTATCTCTATTGCTTTCAGGAAAAAATTTCAACTAAAGGCTGAGAAGATGAGTTTCCTGGCAAATTTGGAAATGAACTTTGCTGAATGTCTCATAGATGGAGGAAAAGCAACCCTTGGGGTTAGGCAAAGGGAGGGAATGGACCCTGCCCACCGGATGAGACAGAATGAGATCATCTCACAAGCTATGTGTGCTCTGATGAATTCCGGTGGGGGAGTGGTCAAGGTCGAGGTTGAGAATGCAGACTATGATTATGAGAGTGATGGCGTGGGCTTGGTTCTGCCACCACTGTTCAGAAACCATTTAGATGAGATGCTGCAGGGAGAGGTCTTTTTAATATTTGTGAGTCCGTGGAATGTGGCAGTCTCAGGTGTAAGGCTTGCCACCTTGTGTTCCAATTTGTACCACAGATGTGGCACATCTACCGAGGTCATGGATTCTCTAGAAGCCCTACTATTCTTCAGAAGAAGGATCCAGGCTCTAGGGAATGTTGATGATCCCAACTCATTAAATTCACAGGAATCTCCGGTTGATAATCAGATGATTTTAGCTTCTGATTTATTTCATGAAAAGCAGCTTCAGTATCTGGAAAAACTCAACTTTACAGAGTCCCCACACGTTGAGTTTCAAATGTTCTCAGCAGACCTTTCCCAGGGCATTAAAGAGAGGCTCCCCAAGTGTGTTTCTGCACTTGCCAATACTGAAGGAGGATATGTATTTTTTGGTGTGCACGATGAGACTCATCAAGTCATTGGATGTGAAAAGGAAAAAGTAAATCATTCCAGCTTGTTGACTGTTATTGATGGCTGTATCAGGAAGATGCCTGTTCATCACTTCTGTTCACAAGCCCATAAAGTGCAATATGATCTCAGATTCCTTGAAGTGTACGATAAGGGGGCCCTTCGTGGGTACGTCTGTGCAATCAAAGTGGAACGATTCTGCTGTGCGGCTTTTGCCAAGGTGCCTGATTCCTGGGAGATGAAGGACAATCAGATGAAGCAGCTAGCCACAAAGGATTGGGCAGCATGGATGATAGAAACTGACTCAGGTCAGGGAACAAGACTGAAATAATAGAATGTTTGCTGGGGGTGGGGAGAAAAGGGAGACGTGTAATTATTTGCTATGTGGGGAAAGATTAATTTCTATAGATGGCAGGTCACTGATCTTGCCCCTAACTACTCACCTTGAACATTTTGTTATCAGAATGGCAGTTCCATTAGAGGCTGGTGTCTGGGCAATCTGAACTAATTACTTCTGTTCTTTTACATTTTTTCTTTTCTTGTTTGAGTCAGGGTAGCCTAGGCTTGCTTCAAACTCAAAACCCTCCTGCTGCAGCCTTCCAGAGTGTTGGATACCAGGTGTGAACCATCAGGCCTGGCACAGCTTGCCTCATGTGCATGCTAAAACCTTCTTCTTTCTGATGACTATTTTGCTCTTAATTACTCAGCAAATGCTCTTTCCACACCAATAGATGTGTCCTTTTTAACTTCCAGACAGTTTTTTCTTCTCCTTTTAAAAAGCACTCTTTCAAAAACATTAATTTTGGGGCTGGAGAGATGGATCAGAGGTTAAGAGCACTGACTTTTCTTCCAGAGGACCTGAATTCCATTCCCAGCATCCACATGGCAGATAACAACTGTCTGTAATTCCAAGATCTGATACCCTTACAGAGTTATATATGCAGGCAAAACACCAATTCACATAAAATAAAAATAAATTTTTAAAAAAGAAAACCATTAATTTTATTTTACATATTTAGGTATTTTGCTTGCCAAATAGCTGTGCAACATGTATGTACAGTGCCTGTGGAGGCCAGAGGACTGCATCAGATCCCCTGGAACTAGAGTTACAGATGATTGTGAGCTGCCATGTGGGTGCTGGGAACAGAATCTGGGTCCTCTGGAAGAATAGTCAGTGCTCTTAACTGATGAGCCATACCCAAACATAAAAAATATTCTTAATTCTTTCTTTGAGCTTTTCATGAACAAACCATGATTTCCCCATCTTCCCATCACAGGACCCAAAGTATGATAATCATAAATGATAGGCGAGAAAGCAGTGATATGATAGGCATCTGCTTTGGAAAATAAAAGATAAAATGAAATTAGATGAGAGAAAGTCACTGGTAACTTCGAAAGTAATGAAACAAAGCAAATAAAGGGTCCATTTCAAAAATGCATAGTGTTCTACATCACTGACATTATTGTCTTCTACTCACACTTAAAATAGTATTCTAAAAATGTAAAACAATTTTATTTCAATATGAGTAAATATTAAGGATTTGGAGAGATGGCTCATAGGTTAAGAGCATGGCCGGCTCTTGGAGAGGGCCTGGGTTTGGTTTCCAGTTGATGTGTGTTGGAAACGCAAATCTGCAGAGCCCAGCTCTCAGTTTTGCATGTCTCAGCTAAGAAGCAGGGTCTACCCTCTGTATACTCAACTCTTGCTTCTTGCTTCCACAGACCTTTCCGGTTTTCCTCAGATGGTCATCTCGAGGAGTGTGTTAGACGCAACACCCCTCAGCAAGACTGTGTGCATGCATAAGAATTTGAAATGTGTGGAAGAATTGCAGAAAGATTACTTTCCAGGTAACTGTCTTCTCTGTCTGCTTTGGGGTATGTTGATTGTTCTTATATTTAGGGAGAAAAAAATTCCTTGGTTCTTATGTCTATATGAACCACTTATGGAAAATTTAGAGAGAGGCTGGAGGCTTAGCAGGTAGAAACACTAGCTGCTCTTTCCAAGGACCCTGCTGTGATTCAGCCGCTCCGGGATGGCTTGCAACCACTACCACAATGGGTAAGTATATTGCAACATAGTTACAGCATGGAACTGAGCAGTGAAAATGAGTTCATTAACTGCTATGCGCAAGCACAGGGCTGAGTGTAAGCAATGTTCAGGCACATCTTGTCATGACTTTGTTCCTGATTCTTCTATTAATTATAAAATGTTTCTAAACATTCACTGTTTCTAGACATGGATTTTTCTTTCTTTCAGTTATTTCACTATGAAATTTTTATGCATACAGACAAAACACAGAACAAAGATATAATTTAATTAAGTAATTGTACCATAAACAACAACCCATATAAAGTATCTAGAACTCTGCAAATGCTCTTACTGTCGTTACTTTTTCAAATTCCCTTCTTTTGAAAAAAAAATTCTTTCTCTCATTACATAAATTTCTATTGTACTGAAAGAAACTCAGAGCTAGATATTGGGGAAAGACTGAAATATCAGAGAGAGGAAACATCACAGTTAAATCTTACCCAGCTGTCTTCCAACTTTCTCATTCTCGCTCCTGGGTGCTCCTGCCAGGTCCCTTCTGCCTCTGCTGGGTTCCTATGAGTCCTTATATACCCGTCTCACTGCTTCGTCCCATCCAGGTTAGGATTAAAGGTGTGAACTATTGTATTTTGTAGCTAGCCTCCAACTCACAGAAACAGAAGAAGTTCTGTCTCTGGAGTTATAGGATTAAAGGTGTGTGCTACTGGATCTTAGCTGTTTGTCCTTGTACTCAAGGATCAAGAAATTCCTGAGCTTTCTGCCTAGAATTTGACTGTGGCTGTCTCCCCAATATTCCAGATTTTATTAAATATGTAATATATCACCACACTCTCTTTCTTTTTCCTCTCTTCCCAACTTCCTCCCTCCTTTTCCTTCCCTTTTTTGTTGTGTAGTTATGGATATTAGCATACCCATAGCTTTGTGAAACCACCATCACAGTTAACCTGCAAAACAATTCCATCATTTGCAAAGGAAACCTCCTTCATGCTGCCACTCCTTAGAATCAAGCTGCCCTAACTCATACCTTGTGCAGGTATTGATCTACTCTCTGAACCAGCTGGCATGTGACTTTTTCCAAGTGTCCAAATGGATCTTGAATGCTTTCGCTTTACCACCATCTCACTTTTAGAAATACAAACTATGTGGAGTTATCTGAATGGACTGGGGTGTTTGTGGTCTCCATGTTTACGCAGGCTTCTATTTGTTTTAGACAGTCTTACTGTCCAGCCCTGGTTGCCCTATAACTCAATAGACATCCACTTGCCTCTGATTCCTGAGTCCTGGGTTTAAAGACATGTGCCAAAACTCCCAGCTCATGCTTCTCCTTTTTCTTCCCAGCTCAACTGTCTTTTTTGCTAAGCTACATTACACAGTCCTAGTGAGGCTCTTCTTTGCTGCCTTTGTTAATTTGTACTCAGAGTTGTCTGTGTTCTGCTTATGGGCTTCCCCAGACACAAGATTGGTTATCTTTTTGTTACCAACATAAAATTGATCCTTGGGGCTGGAGAGATGACTCAGAGGTTAAGAGCACTGACTGTTTTTCCAGAGGTTCTGAGTTTAATTCCCAGCAACCACATGGTGGCTTACAACCATCTATAATGATATCTGGTACCCTCTTCTGTATACTGTATACATAAAATTGATCCTTGACACATGGTTGTTGGCTCTACATCATGTAATGGTGAAGTAGCATAAAGTATAAAAGACCAACTACTAGATATTGATGTATCAATTTAGTGATTTATTAAAGCACTGCTTGTACTGCTTGCTTGCCAAGGGTGACTTCCCTTGCTATCTGAAACAGAAAGACCTGGAGAAATAGTTGAATCAATGAGCCATGGCCCTTAAGATCCTGCTCACTGCCCCGTACCGTACCCTTCTGTAAAATCGTGCTTGCCCACTCCACCTTGTCATCTTAGAGTATAAAATGCAAGTACAAACTGGACCTGGGATTTGAAAGCATTCGGGAGATACCCTGGTGGCATCTCTCTTGCACTCTCGTTGGTGTCAGAGTGCTTAGTCTAGAAAGATTCCCACAGTAATGGTGATTATTAGCTAGTCCTGGGAGTCCCTAATTCATTTGGATTCTTTCCTTGTCTAGTGTCACCCAACAGGATTACATATACTCCAGAAAGTGTCTACAAGGACCTCATCTCAGAACACAAAGGACTAAGAAACTTAATAAATACCGAAATGCGCTCTGTCTCTAAAGGCATACTGATTTTCTCCCTCAGCTGGGCCGTGGACCTGGATCTTCCAAGGAAGCAGGGAGTCATTTGTGATGCTCTTCTAATTTCCCCCAAAAATGTTCCAATCCTGTACACCATTTGCAGCAGGTGGGATCTGGGGTACAGGTCGTATTCTTTGAGAGTCGCCCGTACCCTGAAGCAGAGGCTAGTGAATATGGGTGGATACCCTGGGAGATTAGGCATCATTCCCTTGGTCTTGCCACTGGGTTCTGATGGAACAGTGAGGGCCAGTTTAGAAATGCCCATTTACCCCGAATCCTATAACTTCACAACCATGCAGCAGATAGAAACTCTGTTGAAATCCCTTGTAATCATCTTGTTTGGGTTCAGAACCTTCTTAAATGAAGAGTTAAACTCAGAGGTGGTGATCCTACTCACAGATGAACACTATCAGTTGCTTTTAAAGAATTTTTACCAGAACAGAGAGGTGTTTATTCATGGCTCACCTGGATCAGGGAAGACCACTCTTGCTCTCAGGATCATGGAGAAGATCAGGAATGTGTTCAACTGTCAAACTGACAACATTCTCTACATCTGTGAGAACCAGTTTTTGAAGAAGTTTGTGAGGTATGCAGCCAGACTCCATTCATTTCTTTCTGCTGGGCAATTTTAGTGGGTGTGGTTTTCAAAGGCTAAGGTCTGGGTTATAGTAGCCATGTTCAAGGACTGTAACTGTAGGTCGGTTTGACTTACTTGGCTTGGATAAAGAAACCTGACTGTACTTCTTACACTTTCAGCAAGAGAAACATCTGCCAGGTAGTGACACGGAAAACCTTCATGAAAAATACCTTTGCTACCGTTCAACACATTGTTGTGGATGAGGCTCAGAATTTCCGAACTGAAGATGGGGATTGGTATGCAAAGGCAAAATCCATCATCCAGAGAGGGAGAGATGGTCCAGGAGTTCTCTATGTTTTTCTGGATTACTTTCAGACCATCCACTTGTGTTGCAGTGGCCTCCCTGACCTCCAGCACCAGAAGCCAATATTGAAGTTCACCAGAATGCTCCGAAATGGAGACAACATAGCCAACTACCTACAAGATATAATGCAGCAAATCAGGGAAAATCCTCCCCCAAATGTCCCCCAGGAAGCCCTGAATATGAGCCGAGAACTTGAACGGGCTACAAGTGTCACAGGCAATTTAGAGATAACTGATAACTTGAATTTGGAGCAGATGGCAATTTTTATAGCAGAGAAGTGCCAATGTCTCTGGAGGTCTGGCTATAACCCCAGGGATGTTGCTGTTCTTTTCAGCAAATCCAGAGATATAGAAAAATGTAAAGAAAAGATTCTTCTAGCATTGAGGAGGAGGACCATGTCTCAGCTTAGTGAGGAACACAGTTCACTAGTGCAGGTCAGGGAGGAGCTGGATAATCTGGGTAATCACATCATATTGGCTAGTGTCCACCAGTTTTCAGGCATGGAGAGAAGCATAGTATTTGCCATCATTCCAGTGGAACTTGAGACATGCATTTTCTACAACATTCTGCTCTGTCTGGCTTCCAGGGCAAGAACCCACCTGTATATTATAAAGGTTTTACTTCGATAGGAAGAAAACCAGTTTTCAAGTAAGGAGGGTTGACCTCTAGGTGACTTGGAAACTTTTTGATCGAAACATTTAAACACCAAAACATTTAACGTACAGTTACCCGCTAAGTCATGTACTCTCTGATGCCAAGGGCAAGTACTAGTGGGAATAATTCAGATAGTAGTTAAGAGATACCAGAGTAATTATCTGGCATTGAGATCTCTCTCTCTCTTTGTCTGTGGTGTGTGTGTGTATGTGTGTGTGTGTGTGTGTGTGTGTGTGTGTGTGTGTGTATGATGGGAAGGACTGGTTGTTTGGGACACGGAGGGAAGAGCCAATCATGAGAAGACTTGTTTTACTCTATGCTCTAGAAGACTCAGATATATTCTTTGCTTTTAACATAGTCACCTGTGGAAATGCTTGATCCTGGTGTATGGGAAAAGAATGAAGGGTGGAGGAGGATAGTGTGTCTGTCTTTATAAGAAAAAAGCAGAACATGTTTTGAAATGTAAGCCATAGTCTGCAAATTATAATTGTTGAGTGAGACTATAGGTTGTTTTGTTATTTCTCACTTTGCTTTTATCGGCGTTACTATTTTGATCATTACATCATGTCCACTCAGAATCTCTGCTCTTTGACCCTGCTTTAATATTATTCCTGTTGAGTTAGTTACCAAGGTCACAGTGCCATGGGAGATATGCTGGGAAGGGAGAGGGCATAAGAGGATGAAGTACAGAGACTCTACAGTTGGCATGGCTTCACATTTAATTTAATAGCCATAGTATGTAAAAACTAAATCCAATATCTCTGCTCTCTGTGTTTCAGTAGTTCAATTACTCTTTCAAAGGGCATTGCTGAAGAATACTCATTTCTCATTTACTTTAGATTCCTCAGAAACTTAATATTTAAAGGCAAACAGATTCATCTTTTCTGGGAGACACAAACAAACAGAAATAGAGAGTTAATTTTCTATTTAGAGAAAAATGAAGCCATGAAAATTAACATATGGGCAGTATGACATAAGGTGAGTAACTTGGAGAAAAATCACATCTTAATTGGTGGATCCCAGGCTATAATGTTTATGAGTGTGTGTGATTAGGGATGAGTGTGGATGTAGGCAAATAACTAGAAAAAGACAAAGAAGATTGAGAAAAGGGAGGGGTGGGGATTAGGAGCAACAGGACACATGTGATATGAAAGTGGAAAGGATGCTATGGGGAGGCAGAAGGGAGTTAGTGAGGTATAGAAATGGGCTCAGTGAGGCAGAAGGGGAATAGAGATATTAGTAAAATCCTGTGAAAAGGGTAAACTTGAAGGTAGAATTTGTTTGCTTTAGGCAACGTTTTACATTTTTAAAAATTCACAGAAAAGAAATTTACTTCTAAAAATTTTATGTATTTCCACTTGAAGTCATGTGATTAATCTGTGGTGAACTGGTTTTTCCTAGAATGTGGAATATATGATAAATGCCTTACTCTAGATTTTCAGATTTTTTTTTTTAAATTTCTATACATTAAAGAAAAATTTCAAAATCAAAAGAATGTTTGACAAAGAATGTGAGGGGTAGAAGGGGTACAGGAGATTAAATACTTCCAACTTATGGAGTCATTATTTATATGGTAGCAGGAGTGTGACATAACCCGCATGTATGATGCCATATCATTTGGTGGGAAACACTTACGTGTATTGTACTTCCTTCCAGAAGAATCTAGCAATGGTCATGAAAAGCCTGAATGCTTATTGTTTTTTAGCTTGAGATTCATCTTCATTTTACACAGACAACTGGCACATGTGTAAAAGGCTTCAGGATGGAAGTATAGAGTTTTGCTTTTAGTAGCAGAATGCACAATCATAATAAATATCTGTTCAAATGGGCTGAAGGGAGTACTTTGCAGACTATCACAATATCCATTATACTGTGAAGCCATAAAAGTGAGATCTTCATCATATTTACGGGGAAGGGGTCTATCTGATTTGTATTTTGAACAAAGCATCATCCAAAATAATGCCTATTCTGTGCTTCACACATGTGCTTGTAGACACATCCAGGATTTTTGGAAATGTACCTTAAAAACTGGTAGCAGTATTTGACTTTGGGGAAGGGAAATTTATGCCAAAGGGAGAACATAGCTTTTCTTTATATGATGCTAGATTCTGTACCATGTAATACTTGATGGGATCTTGCCTTGCATGTATTTTTACTTATGAATGTGATGATTTTATTAATTACTTTCTCAATTTTTATCAACCTGTATGCTGGATAAATGTTTTGTAAGCATAGCCAATATTGGGGATTTAAAAACCATACAACATAATATGTTTTTACCACATACAATTTAGAAGTGCTGATGCATTGTCATATTTGCTTCAAGCTTTTTTAAAAAATAAAACACATAAAATATTGCAACTAAAATAGAATTATTCCTTTTTCTTTTGCATCTTTATTTTATTTTTTCTCGTTTTTTATTATTAATAAAGTCTCATTTTTTATCCATGTATCCCCTTGTTCAAATGCCCTTCCCCTCCCGCCCCTACAAGTCACTCTTCTCCCCATCTCCTTATCTCCTCCCCGGCAAGGACAGGAGGTCCCAAGGTCCCAAGGTGGCTTAGTTTAGCATCCACTCCAGACAAATCTACTTTCTTCATCCCAACATCAAGACTGGCTCAAGTGTTCCTATGGAGGGAGTGGGCTCCAAAGTGCCAGTCCAAGGTGCTTCAGATCCCAAGCTGTTCAGTGTTTGATGTTTGCAGCTTGGACATGCTTTGCTTTTTGTTTAAAGTCCACTAATGAGTGAGTACATCCCCTGCTTATCTTTCTGGGATTGTGAAACCTCGCTCATGAGGATATTCTCCATATCCATTCATTTGCCTGCAAATTATAGAATATCATTGTTTCTTATTGCTTAGTAGTACTCCATTGTGTAGATGTACCACAGCTTGTTCATCCATTCCTCAGTTGAGGGGCAACTAGGTTGTTTCTAGGTTCTTTTCTTTTCCTCTTTCTTTTTTTTTTTATTATGAATACAGTCACATTTTCTATCTGTGTATATCCTCATTCAAGGTCTCTTTCCCCTCCCACCCCCTCCAGTCACTCTCTCTTCTCCACATCTCCCTGTCTCCTTCCCAGCATGGGTAGGAGGTCCCAAGGTCCCAATATTGCTCAGTTCAGCATCCACACCTGGCAGATCCAGTTTCCTCGTCCCAACATCAAGACTGGGTCACGTGTTCCTCTAGAGGGAGTGGGACCTAAGGTGCCACTCCCAGATGTTTCAGATCCAAAGCTGTTCAGGGGTTGTGGTTTGCAGCTTGGACATGCTTTGCTTTTTGCTTTTTTGTTTAGAGTCCACTAATGAGTGAGTACATCCCCTGCTTATCTTTCTGGGTTTGAGATACCTCACTTAGGAGAATATTCTCCAAATCCATCCATTTACCTGCAAATTTTGGGATATAATTTTTTCTTACTGCTGAGTAGTACTCCATTGTGTAGATGAACCACAGTTTGTTAATCCATTCTTTAGTTGAGGGGCATCTAGGTTGCTTCTAGGTTCTTGCTATTATGAATAATGCTGCTATGAACATAGTTGAGCTAATGCCTTTGGAATGCCAATGTGCATCTTTAGGGTATACACCCAAAAGTGGTATTGCTGGATCCTTGGGGAGATTGATTCCCAGTTTTCTGAGAAACTGCCATACTGCATTTCTTTTGCATCTTATTACTATCTTTTCCCTTTTCTCAAGGACAATGACAAACAGGTCTTCAGAGATATTTGTTAGTTTTTCCGCACACACTCAGGTGATGGCATCAGACCACACTAACCATTTGAATGAAGTGAAGGTAGAAGACAAGACATTGGGAGCTCAAATGACTGGGTTTGGTTTCTATGGCAACAATAGTAATTGTAAGATAGTAAGGAGCTGAGGAAAATGCTCAGTTAGTGGAGTGCTTGTTGTGCTGAATCAAATCCTAGAATCCATGTAAAGAATTGGGATGTGGCAATGTACACATAATCCTAGCACTGGGGAAACAGATACAGGTTCCTGCCCTGACTTCCCCCAGTGATGGGCTGGTACCTGGAAGTATAAGCAAAATAAACTCGCTTTTGGTCATGGTGTTTTGTCATAGCATTAAAATCCCTAACAGTATGCTTGGCCTACCAGCCCTGGCACTGTCTGTTCTTCAAGCAACTAGCCAGCCCACTCTTTTCTTGATCAAAGGTCACAGACATAGACAAATAAAAGAACCCAGACAGGGCTTTATTGGGGTCTCTGTTGTAGCACAGAAGGGCAATGCCCAGGAACAAGGTCTACTAGACTTGAACATGCTAACAATGAGAGTAGAGGTTGGGAGATCCTTAGATAACCCTATGGAGCAATGGTGGCTGTTCTAGAGTCTTTTTAGGCTGCTGTTATCATCATGGTGGCCTTGCTCTGAAACAGATGAGGTGGTTTATATAGACCTCCAAGAACAGTTTCTGAGACCTTCCGGAAATTTCTTTACAGCACGTGCTGCTGAAATCAAGCCTCTTCAAGCAGCTGTGGGCACTTAAGGCAGCCAGAGTCATTACTTTTGTGGAAACTATGGACGCTGTCAGCTGGGTAACTCCTTCTGATGGTTCCGACTGCCAGCATATGTAGTTTTCACAAAAGTAAATGGACTGGGCTGGGTGATAGCCCAGCAGGTAGAGGCACTCAGCACTAAGCCTGACAGCTCAAGTTGATCCCTGTGACCCACATATTGAAAAGAGAAAGCAGAGTCTACAGTTGTCCTCTGACCACGTGCCTCCCCAACACAATAAATACATTCATATGATTTTAAGTACTAAACAGTCTGGGGGTGTGTGGATAACAGTAATGATTTGGGATCTGGCTTTTCCCCCTCTTTAGGTCATTTCAACAAAGCTTCCTTCACTCACAGTTTCAGTTGTTTAAAGAGAGATTTCCTAGTCTTTGTAACAGAGATCTGCCAGCAGCTATGCAACCCAGATCCGGGCTCACTCAGTTCCTGTGGCTCCTCCCAGCACCCCGCTCCCTACCTTAGCCCTCTTCAGCCCAGGGGCTGGGCTTATTCCCTTTGCCCAGCTTCTCATTCCTATACAAACCTGCCATTTCATTTCAGCCATGCTCTCTTCACCACAGGCTCCTCTCTTGGTCTGCCTGTCCTCTCTCCTCTGACCCCTCTCTCCCTCTCTCAACCCCCCCTTCTCTCATGGCTTAGTTCAGTCTGGAACCTTCCAGATACCTCTGGCTGTACTCTCCCTCATATAAAAACCTTCTCAATGAAACCTAGGAGCAGCCATGTCCTCATTTTTCTTCAAGATCTAACAAATCCTCCCCCTCCAGGGGACTTTATGTAGTATTTAGCTTCTAGCAGAATGCCTTTACACAGAGATAGTTTATCCCTTTGGAGAAGGTCAAGCTTCCCACATCTGTCCCATAGTGACACAATGGGCAAGGGTTCAAGGATGAGGCAATTTCGTAGTTTTGCTGGATCAGAGACAAAAATCTTTCTGCTAGTTCCTGATATCCAAGAGGTAACCTCTCCTTCTGTAAAACAGTCTTTAAATTAGATTAATTTATAGTTAAGGCAAAATGCACAAAGATTAAAAAAAACCTGTTGAGTTTGTAGGGCTATCCTGCCTCTCCCCTTCCCATTGTGGCAAAGTGACCTCACACTGTAACTGAGAGAATGCTAAGAGTTCAAATCTTGGTGACCATAAAGCTCAGATTAGCACAACTGAGACCAATTGATTGCTTGCAGTTAAGAATACTAGAGTCATTTCCAAAACAAGGGTTTTCTCAAATAAAAGTGGATTCAGGGGCTTTTCCCGATCCACCATCTGTGGTGGAGCAGCCATCAAGATGCAGATTTTCGTGAAGACCCTTATGGGGAAAACCATCACACTCGAGGTTGAACCCTCGGATACTATAGAAAACGTAAAGGCCAAAGATCCAGGATAAGGAAGGAATTCCTCCTGATCAGCAGAGGCTGATCTTCACTGGTAAGCAGCTGGAAGATGGCCGTACTTTGTCTGACTACAACATTCAAAAGGAGTCTGTCCATCTTTGAAAGACCCCAAACCCAAAACAGTGCAAATTTTCCACAAGGCCAGCTAGCAAGAGGTCAACATGAGGGCAAGCCAGCTGAAGGCTATTTGGCCAATTAGCAGGAAGTCATATGGCGGGCAAGCTTCAGTAAATCAAGAAACCTGCAGTTAAGAGTCCTTTAAAAAAGATAAGGAAGTCCACGAGAGGGTAAACAGACTGAGAGTGTCTAATCTTAACCCAAACCAGATGTTCACAGCATCTCCAAGATCAAAACCTTTACAACCTTGCCCCATAAGTGAACCTTGTATATGATTTGCAGCATTACCCCTTAGCGGAACTTTGTATGTAGATCAAAGCAGCCAATGAGACCCCCTTTTTCCTTATAAAGGGAGACTGTTCTTTGTGTTGGCGCCCTCAGTTAGCTGAAGCTGCTGATCTCCCACAGGCACCTGTGTGAGTATTAAAAACTTCTTGTTATTTGAAGCCAGTGATCTCTGTGTCAGTTCTTGGGGCCAGGATCTTGAAGGGTTTTTCAGCCTTGTGTTTCGATTTTGTGGTGGTGCTAAGAAAAGGAAGAAGTCTTACAGCACGCCCAAGAAGAATAAGTACAAGAGAAAGAAGGTTAAATTGGCTGTACTCAAGTACCATAAGGTGAATGAAAATGGCAAAATCAGTCGCCTTTGTTGAGAGTATCCTTCTGATGAATGTGGTGCTGGAGTTTTCATGGCTAGCCACTTTGACAGACATTACTGTGGCAAGTGTTGTCTGACTTAACTGCTTCAACAAACCCGAAGACAAGCAGTTGTGTATGGATAAATAAAAAGACAGGAACTTAATTTAAAAAAAAGTGGGTTCAGGGGTTCTGTAGCCACTCATATAGGGGTGAGTCTGTCTTAGTTACTTTCCATTGCTCTGACAAAGCACCATGACCCAGGCTGGCATGGGCTTTTGAAACCTCAAAGCCCACCCCTAGTGTGACACACCTCCAGCACCACACTTCCTAATCCTTCTCAAACAGTTCCATCAACTGCAGACCAAACATTCAAATATATGAACCTATGGGGCCATCCTCACTCAAACCACCACAGGGCCTATTCCTGAACATGCTCAGTAAAGAAGCACTTTCCTAGGACTTGCTTATTTTAAGGTCATAATTTAAAAGTGAAAGTTAGTAGTCATACTTTTGGTTACATGTAGTCAAAGTAATGGATCAGACGTGTCATATTAGTGTGATGGACAGGAATACTTCTGGACTGTTCAGCTAAAATCACACAAAATTTTTGGCTGAAAATATATGTATTATTATTACTATTATTATTACAGGAGTGATGGGGGATGCCTTTCTGTATGCTATGATTATTATTTGTTAATAAAGGAACTGTTTTGGCCTATGACAAGGCATCTTAGAAGCAGGAGGGAAATCTGAGCATAGATAAAGGAGAAGAGTAGAGTCAAGGGAGACTCTATCCAGCTGCTCAAGAAGCAAGATGTAAAGAAATAGATAACCCATGGGCCAAGTGGCAAGACAGATTAATCGAAATGGGTTGAGTTAAAATCCAAGAGCTAGATAGCAATAAGCTTGAGCCATAGGCTGAACAGCATGTAATTAATGTAAGTGTCTGAGTCATTTTTGAGGGGTTAAGCAGAGGTAGGCAGGTCCAGACCTTGAGGCTAGGCTGGGCCAGAAACTTCTACTACACAGGAGTCTGCCATTAGGGTGCCCGCCTTGCTCAATGCAGTAACACCTTGTTACTTAAGGAACTGACTTTATTCAGGCCTTAGCTGATCTCATTTGTATCTTAGTCCCAATTATTGCCAGGTGGCATACTGAAAGGCTGCTGGTCAATCCAGGTCTCAGTTGCCCTTGGCCAGGTTGAGGGTTGGGATATTTGTACCCAAGTCCCCAAATAGCAGCAGGGATTCCACTACCCCTTCCCCAGGGATGTGAGTGTTTCTGGAGGGCCAGCTCACAATCCATCACTGAAGTAAAAGTGAGGCATAGGCGGGGTTCCAATCTAGATTTCAGGTTTGGAGGATGGGGATGGGGGAGTGCTGGTTTCTGGGTTTAGAGGGGTTTTACTTTGCCTCCTCCCTCTTCTCTGAGGTGTTAGCTGAGCCCATTTTTTGGGAAGAAGGTTCCTTGACTTTACTGTCACACTGGATTGCTCTGGATCTGTAGGCAGTTAGTGGAATTGAAACTGTAATACCTGATGATGTGGGTGGGAGCCAGCTCCAGCTTCTTCTCTCCTTTCCTACCAACCCCTGGGGAATCCAGGACATTGCTTTACCCTTTGTTTGTTACAGCCAACGACAGACTCTCCACTTAGCTACATACATGTCAAACAAACTAGGCAGTCATTGGTGTGCAAGGATGATTTATTCTTGAACTGTTCCACACTGACCCTGTAAAATATCTATTATTCCAAACATGCAAAGGTTTGGTGGGAGCCTTTGAAAATGTCAGCCACATGGGGTTGGCTCACGTCTTTAGCCCTAGTACTCTGAGGTGGCTCTCTGAGATCAAGGCCAGCCTGGTCTACAGAGCACGGTCCAAAACAGCCAAGGGTACACAAAGAAACCCTATTTTAACAACCCCCCAAGGATTTAGTGAAATGACATAACTGGTGATTTTAAAAAGATCCCAGAAGCTGAGGTCTTTTCTCATCAACAGGAAAAAAGCTCCCATTTGGTTTCAGTCTTCTGTGGGGCTTTTTCTGGAGTGTATAATATGTAATACTAGGTTACATTTCTGTCTCTATTGAGATAATTGTCACTTTTTTCCTGTAAAAAACAATGATGCAATGGATTATAGTTGATTTCCACAAACTGAATCTTGCATTTTAAGATAAATTAATCTGTTACACTTGTGGGAGGAGAGAATTATGTATAACACCCTTGAGACAAATGATACATCATGTTAATATGTCAGCTATTCTGTTAAGGTTGTCAATATTGTTAACTTATAGCCAGGTATTGGCACAAGATTTTAATCCTAGCACCTGGGAGGTGGAGGCAAGTGAATCTGTGACTTCCGGGCTAGTTCCAAGTCAGCCAGAGTGACATGGTGAGATATCTCAAAAACTAAATAAGAAATATTGTCAGCTTCCCAGAATCAAGAATCATCAAGAGACAAATATCTGGGCATGTCTGTGAGGGAGTTTCTAGATTTGGTTAACTGAAGTGGTCTCACTTAATTGTGGGAGGCATCATTTCATGGGCTAGACATTTCCATTAATTTCTCTCTGCTGCCCCATTGTGGATATAATGATATTTAGAGGTGCTTTTTTTCTGTAAAACATTTTAAATTTAATTACATTAAAAATTGCCTCATTCTGCCAAGTTAGAACCTCAAACTGTAATTAAAAAAAACACCCTTCCTTCCTGATGCTACTTTTTTTGTTTTGTTTGCTTTTTGAGACAGGATTTCTTTTGTTCAATAGTCCCTTAGCTGTCCTGGAACTCACTTTGTAGATCAGGCTGGCTTTGAACTCACAGAGAGCCACCCGTCTCTGCCTTCCAAGTGTCGGGACTAAAGGCTGCACCACACCTGATCTGAAGTTTCTTCTTGTCAGGCATTTGATCACAGCAAAGAGAAAAGTAATGGATACAACTGTATTTATCTTAATGACATGTGGAGAAGAATTCTGCACTCATTTTATTATAGAGCTGTTTACATGTTTTCTTTGGAAATGTTCTTGCAAATAAAGAGTGAACTTTTTTCAACACTTAGGAATATTTCATACACAAATAGAGTTACCTGTTCCTATGTATTCCATAAATTTAATGAGACTATTTGTGCCTAATGTCTTCTGCTTTGCTGGTGGCCCTGTCAGAGGAGCAGAGGGTGGCAATTGAAGTGTGAGGTATCAGCCCACTAGGAGGATGGATGAATCTCAGATGGGCAAGGCCCCTAGAACACAGACTCTGACATGTCTTTTGCTTCTGCTGTGCTTTTACACGTTTGCTCCTGCCATTTTTGCTGATATTTGGCATAGTGTGAATGGGTGCAAGGAGATCCCCATTGCCTATAATGTAGTGTCTTTATCTCATCCCATTCTACCGGGCATTTTTACCTGTGGATTATTATAAAGATGATTTCTTCTTAAACTGTACTGTCTAATTGCTAATAATAATAATAATAATAATAATAATAATAATAATAATGTTAGCTTAAATAGAGCTGTAGAGGGAAGTCAGAATTTACCCAGGTAAACACTTGTGACGTCAAGGAACTGAATCTCATTGGGGTGTGGCCAGCTGTCGAGAGACCTCAGGACACAGAGGTGACTCACTCTCTTGGCCCCAGCATGCTCTGGGAAGAAGGCCCCCCCCTGCACCATTTCCCTGCTCATCTCTGTCCCTTTTTATCCCACCAAAATTGCCTTTGTACCGTGTTTCTGTAATAATAAATATTACCAGATTATATTGAGAAGCATTTGAGAATCATTCTGCAATATCTGGCATCCCAACGTGGCAGACTGTCCTCCATGGAGTCCAAGCTGGGTGCCGCCGTGGGCCTCCAGGTTGCGTCTTTTGGGAAGTTAGAATGGCTAAGTCGCCTGTGCGACCTGTTTCAATCTCTAACCTGCACAGAACTATTTCAGGTTCAGGGAAAAGAGATGGGGCTTGACCTGGCTGCAGCTCACCTAGGCGCTTCCTTGGTCCCGCTTCACCAGGCTGTCTTTCTCCAGAGCCTGAGGGTATGACGTCGGGGATCCCAGGGGTTGCATTTCCAGCTTCAAGGGGCTACAGAATTGTGTGTGACCTGCGCACACTACCCTGTTGGGAGTGGCTGTTGCTGGCATTTTGATAAGAAGCAGTAGCTCTGCAGTAGCTCCTCTGTAGCTCCTTGGTTGTGCTACTCCGTGGTTGCTCCCTGCCTTTACACCACCACGAGCTTCCCTGGATATGGCCTTTTCCACTAGCCCTTCCTTCCTGCCTGCACCACTGCTGCTGGTGCAACACCTGCTGGCTGTAAGTCGTCATTATGTCTGAGTAAGGTATTTGCTTTTATTCCATAAAAAAGTCTGATGTTTCAGCTGTCCAGAACTTTACTCACTTTTTCTCCATGGTGGTGGCAGATTATCTCCATGATTACATATTTGGAGGCTCTCTCAACCTTGTAGCCCTTTTGCTTTTTTTGTGTGATAATATATTTCATACCTAACTATTTTAAAGGATTGAAGGACAGGGATGAGCGAATACTCACTAAAATGTGTGAAATAAATGAAGGTTCTAAGAAAATATTACTTGCAAAGATGTGTGAGATGGTTGAATGTTCTAAGAAAGTGTAAGAGGATGGTAGATTTTACATCCATGAGGACATTAAGAAGGTTGCTTCCTCCATACAGGAGAGGCCTAAGTTGGCTAGAGAGGACTGTAGGCTTTATATTGACGATGAAATTAAGAAATTAGCAAAACATGTCCATGAAGAGAGTGAGAGACTAGTAAAACATGTACACACAGAGAATGAGAGAATTTTCGACTCTGTAAAATCATTAGAAGGGTCGTTTATTCAGGATTGTCAGACACTGGAAAAAGACTATGGCCTCTAGATTTCAAACCCATGAG
Source organism: Sigmodon hispidus (assembly GCA_004025045.1). NCBI lineage: Eukaryota > Metazoa > Chordata > Mammalia > Rodentia > Cricetidae > Sigmodon > Sigmodon hispidus. Next base: position 1,467 of record PVIH01004763.1, on the reverse strand, counting down.
GATCATGTATCAACATTAGCAAGAGGTCCTGAGGCAACATCTGCCTGGAACAATCCAGGACCTCCTCTTAAAAGATATTATGGTAGGGAAGATTATCGCGGTAAAAACCCGCCATGAGATATGTTTTAAATGGGGTTTATTTTGTGAAAATCGCTTATAAAACAGAGCTGGTTTTAAGAGAAGATGACAGGATAAGGTTGCAGCGCGCCGGAGCCTTTTTAAGGAAGATTTTTTATCTCTACACCGTACGTCCGAACTCCCTTGCAGCTGGGCTGAACTGCTCACCCGGTCGGGAACTCTCTCGAGAGAATGACGGCTTTCTGTCTTGGTCCTCTCTCTCGAAGGTCTACTTACGAAATCCTTTCCAGTTAACCACGCCCCCCTCATCTCCAGTCCTATGACGCGATCGTTCACATATATAGTTCCTGATTTCCCGCTACATCTCCCCGTTTTGTCTAAATAGGAAGGTTTTTTTTTTTTTTTTAAAAAAAAAACTTTATTTATTTACTTATTTATTTGCCTTGGTATCTGCCTGGAACTGGAACTACAGACAGTTGTTAGCTGCCATGTGGGTGCTGGGAATCGAACCCGGGTCCTCTGGAAGAGCAGACGGTGCTCTTAACCGCTGAGCCATCTCTCCAGCCCCCAGGAAGGTTTTAAACTAGGTATAAAACTACATATTATAGGGATCATCATAAGACGGTGCCTGGGAAAGAGAAAGGTACTAACATAAGTGAGGTCAAACTACTGCTAACAAACAACAAATACAAAGGACAATTTAATATCTAAAATGTTGATATGAGAAAATGTACAGGGATTGCTTTAAGGCTGTTTATCTTAAACAATAGAGTTTTAACACTTGAGTGTCTTTGCTGAAATGTAAAGTAATAACAACCTCAACTATCTAATCTTCAACACCGTCAAGACCTGAGAAGGAAAATATATATCTAAAGTTGGAAGCATGAAGTAACTTCTAGAATTTAGAGGAAGACAACGTCAGTTAACTACCTGGACAGTCATCTACCACTTCTATGTATAACGGGAGCATCCATCCTTGTGGCTACTGGACTAGGATATCTGACAAGTTTCCATAGAAGCAGGGTATTTTTTTGGTAGGACCATCTTATCCTGGCTAGGCAGGCTTCGGCAGTCTCTATCCCTCATCCTGCAGGTCCATTTCGGACAGTGAGCACACTGACAGCAGTAGGGGCAAGTGCAGTCCTTTTGCCCCTCAGGCCATTATTCACCAAGCAAGACAATCTCTTTGTAAGATGTCTGTGATGCTCAACACCACCTTGAGAAAGGAACGGTGATGCCAGGAGTTGTCATGTCTCTCAAGGCCAAATTTGAGATAACAAAATCTTGAATGCCATATTCTCTCGGTCTATGAAGTGGTTGAAGGCACCTATCTATTTGGTATATTCTGACATGTTTCTGAAAAGCGTGAGTATCCTGACTGTTAGGTGA